>JAVJIF010020043.1:0-128632 GCA_038442645.1 Agave tequilana | reverse complement strand
ATTAGTTCTGTTTTGTCTTTAACCCTTTTGTTGATGATTGACAAAAAGGGGGAGAAGAATTTGAGTTTATATGCATGTTTTTGTTTTATGTGTTTCTATATTAAGTTCAATTGGTATCCAAAGCATTATTTAAAGAACATGTTTAGTTTGGTATCAAGAGCTTGTAAAAGAGATCATTAGATCATTAGTTTTGTTTTTGCATATATTGAGTTTAATTGGTATCTAGAGCATGTTTATGTGTTTAGTTTAATTGGTATCAAGAGCATGTTTATTTGTTTTTGTTAATTGGTATCTAGAACATGTTTATTTGTTTTTGAAAATTTCATTAGTATCTTCCATTGGTTTCTAGAGCCATTTATTGTATTATGCATATCTATGCATGTTTCATATTTTATAATTTCATTGGTATCTAGAGCCATTTATTAGTTGTTTATCCTATGCATGAGTTAAGGGGAGCTTCTATGAAGCTTAACTTTAATCCATGCATATATAACTCCATGAGTTTTGTCATCATCAAAAAGGGGGAGATTGTTGGCCCAAAGGCCTTCCACTCTAGTTTTGATGATGATTAACTCATGTAGTTATGTGTACTAATAATCTTGTGATTTTAGATTCAGATCATAATCAAGTTATTAGTTGGTGATTAGCTTCAACAAGATGATTTGGAAACTTTCACATGTTGATTCAAGAGCCCGAGCGTCAAAGATCATATATAGCACTTGCTCGGTGGATCAAAGAGTTTTGGATCGAGTCGGCTTGGAGATTGCGCTCTACAAGAAGATTTCGGTACCATAGTTTAGTTTTGTGTTAGATCCAAATTATAAAGATTAGAATAGTATGATATGCTCAAGTTCACAACACACACGTTTCATGTTTTGGTTTTCGGTTTTTGGTTTAACCGATCTTGGTTTGCATGAATAGATTTTATATCAAAACAAGTTTACATGGTTTAATGTATATAGATTTGTTCTATATACATGCATGCTTCAACTCTTAGACAAACTTACTTTGATATACCTATTTCATGTGTTTTAGGTTTTGTGTTTTAACAAAACTTATTTTTGGAATTAAAGTCAAAAATTATGATATATATTGTTTCATGTATATTGGATTTCTATCTATATGCATCATGCTTCAAAATGTTTAAATATCATGTTTTTTGTATTTGAAAGAGTTTTAGACAAAACATATTTTCTACTCAAAATCCAAGTTTTAGAAAATACAGTTTTAGTTTTTGGTAAAAATGATAAGACACAAAAATAGTTCATATTGATTGATATTTGAGCTAAACTTTTTACCACATGTTTATATATCAATGCAAAATGATAAAACTATTTTTGGTGATTTTTAGGAATGTTAAAAGATTTTTCAAAATATTTTTTAACTGTTTTTCTGACCCAGTTTTCTGTTCCAGGCTTCAACCAGTCGACTAGTCTTCTGACCAAGTCGACTTAGGATGAAGTCGGTCGACCGGGTCGGTCGACCGACGTGCGCAGATCTGTGCACGTTTGGACGGTCGATCGTCAGGGTCGACCGGGTCTAAGAGCAGAGCTCTCTGTTTGTTTGGGTCGACCGGGGCAGTCGACCGGTAGCTGCCAACGGGCAGAATTTGACCGTTGGACGGTCGACTGGACCGGTCGACCGGCAGTGTATTTCTGGCATTTTCTGCTGCCAACGGCTATATTTTTCTGGGGTCTATAAATACCCCATTTGTCAGAGTTTTTCTCTAAGATTTTTTGTGCGAATTTTTCCCTACTCTCTGGTGTTTTCACAGCAATCAAAAGAAGTTTTTGAACTCATATTGAACAATCTATTTGGAATTTTTGCTAGGGTTTGGAAAACCAAAGAAAAGGATTTTTGGGAAAAGAGTTTTGATTCATCATCTATATCTTGGTTTCAGTTTTTCCCAAGGATTTTCTTTGTGATTTTGATTTCCATTCCATTGGTTTTCTCCACACTTGAGCTAAAATCTACTATCTCTTCTATAGGATCTTTGTGTGGGAGAAAGAGATTGTTTGTGATTGTTTGTTAGACCACCAAGTTAAAAATCCAATCTTTGCTTGGCTTTGTGCCTTGGGTTGTATCCCTCAAGTTGTGAGGTGATCCTTGTTTGCTTTGAGCTAATCCCTCAAGTTGTGAGGTGATTGTTTTGTTGGATTGGAGCTTGCCTCAAGGAGGAGGTTGTGGTTGTAAAGAGAGGAGTTGGGTACTCCTTGTGAGAGTTCTTTGTGGACTAGCTAGTGGATTAGAAATCCTTCGTGTGTCGAAGGCGGGGATGTAGAGCTGGGTGCTCGAACCTCGTAACATATCTTGTTGTTTGCGCTTGATCCATTGACTCTCTCTCTCTCTATCTCTCTCTTTACTTTGTGCCTTGCAACTATTCATATTGTGCATTCATAATTGCTTGGCTTGGTTGTGTGTGCATCACTTGTTGATTGCACTTGAGCGTATTGCATTAAGTTTTTAAATTCCGCATTGAGTTCATAGATTAGCTATATCACCTATTCACCCCCCTCTAGGTGATTTTCATTAACAACATAGGAACCCAAACTCCTCACCTTCAACTCCTGACTTCACCTTGACGACCAGAAACCACACCCGAACCTTACCCTCAATGCGACAACACGTCCGCACATCACTGTTGTGAGTTACCACCAGAGACATGCTACATTTGACGTCGACAAATGGAGAATTCCATCAGCACACGTTTTTCGAAGAAAAGCCTATACCCTTTATTACTTGTTTTCTGTCGAGGCTGGCCCTCTCCACTACTGTACTGTCCTTCGGCCAGCCGTCATCTCTGAGTCGTCTTCTAAGACTCACTGTTGCTTAAAGTTCGGTAATAAATTTTCTAAATTGATTATTGTGCTTTTAGAGTTATTTGTTTGGCTCTTAATTAAATTAGAAAATGATCTTAGTTTATTTTTGTTTTTGTTTTCTTGCATATTTCATCCATAGATTTGCCTAAAAAAAAAAACCAAAAAGTCCAAGCAAAAAAAATATTAGCCATCTTAATTTCTTTCTTTTCATACCATATTTTTATTGCACTTTTACATAATTGTTTTCATTTAATTTTTACTCTTATTATGTACATCCTAGATTAGTTTATATTTCTAGTACTTAATATCATTTAAGTATATTTCATCATTATTTTGTCTTCTCTTTTTCACCATGACTGTTAACTAGAAGAAATTTTTGCTACGTTAGCAGGCTGTAAAATCAAATCTGAGGAATATTAAAAGCAAACAGACACTAAACTTGATCAAATTACTACCGCTCTTGAATCCCTTACCACAAATTGGACAATCTCACTCACGGGCTTTATATAAAGGTATTACAACTCAGAAAATAATAAATGCACTCTTGTACCTACTGTCTCACAAAATAATGGTTATCCCATAGTTTCTAATGTCATTATGGCCAACACTTTTGCATTGTTACACACGCCACCTGGTCCAATACATATAGGCACATCTAGCACTTCTCACCTAGTAGTCGATGTCTATAATGACACTTATGCTTTCCTACCTCGTCCAACACAGTACATAAGGCCCATAATGCCTTAAGGCACTCAACTTAACTTTCAGCCTCATTATGACACACCCAAAACCTGTTACACTCCGCTTCCCAAATATACTGTAGCGGGATGCGACAAGAGTCGGCGGTGCATATACGTAAGGAAATACCCCATGTATATGCGTTAACCCTCAATATAGAGAATAAACTCAGTATACGCAAAATAAATCCAATTTAACTAAGTACAAGAATACCTGCGAAAGGGGTCAGTGATCATGATAGATATGAAAAAAAGAATAGATAAGAAAGCAGAGAAAATAGTAAAGATACGTATGAATAATAAAAGATGGCAAGTATCCTTACAAACTTTCCGTGAAACCTTAGGTACTACAAAATCTCTGAGCTCCAACCTGAGGAAGTAACCTCTGGGTCATCAGAATGCGACTTACTGAGTGATAAAATGAAAGAAATAGTGTTATGATACTATAATAGTATTACAATAACGATAATATATAGTACATGCCTAAATAATAGTGAGATAATATAATTATACTATGTCTGAATAATAGTGGAACACCACAAGCATGTTGGCCCAAAGGCCATTACCCCGAAGTTTTGATGATAACAAACCATATGTAGTTATGTTTTAACAAGTTTGTTAAATGAGTTTCAGGTAAAAATCATACGTTGATTGACGGCTCCAACACAAGACTCACACATTTGGAAGCCGCAAAGATTTGGATCCAAGAGCCCAGCACAATAGAAGAACTCCAGGATCAAACAAGTTGAAGACTACTACAAGATTTGTATTTTCCATTTTAGTTAGGATTTATAGTCTATTTTGTCAAAACCGAGATGATAGAGGTTGATAACTTTGGGATTGTCACACACACACATTTGATATTGCTTCATGCTTACAAACAAGTTTTTATTACAAAATTTCTAACCAAGTTTCGGAAAAGTAAAGTTTGGAAAAATCGGTTTTTGGAAAAACAAGTTTTTGGAAAAACCGTTTTCATTTAGAAAAAGGATTTTTATCAAAATAAAGTTCAAATCTTTTTGGTGTTGATTTATGATCACACCCTGGTCCTTATAAGCCCTAGACTCTATTTTGTATATACCTATCTAAAGAAGTTTTATCGGAAAAATTTAGACTTCAAAAAGTTTTCAAAAACCTGACTTTTGCCCTTTTCCGGTCGACCGCACGGTCGACCGCTGGCAGAGCAGAATTGCTCTGTCGGTCGACCGTGTCGGTCGACCGACATGCACCATTGTGCATGTGTGCACATCGGTCGACTGGAACGGTCGACCGGAACGGTCGACCGAGAGCAAGAGCAGTGCTCTCTGTTTTTTCTCGATCGACCGGACCGGTCGACCGACAGAGAGAACTCACTCTCTGTTTGGGACTTCGGTCGACCGGCCCGATCGACCGCTTTCCCAACGGTCGGAAATCCGACCGTTGGCGGTCGATCGGCCGGTCGACCGACAATAGTCAGAATCTGCTGACAGATTCCAACAACTATTTTTCTGATTTGATTTGTGTTGGGATTTCCCCCAACGAATCTCTTGGCCCTTGTAAACCAGTTTTCATCCCCTATAAATAGAGGGAGTGTTGTAAAACTAATACCAACAAGATTTACAAGTTAAAGATCAAAAGTTTTCAAAAGTTTAGCCTTTTAGCAAAAAGTTTTCATTGAGCTAAATTTTCAATTCTTTTAGCTTGAAGCCTTCCTCTACTTCTCTTCTAAATTTGTGCACTACACAATCCCAAAAGTTTCATCTCCTCATCTTGGTTATAGGGTTGTGCAAGTGAGCCATTGTTTGTGGTCAAGTGTTGATCACCTTTTTCTTTATATTGAGAACTTGTAGAGGTTGCGGCCTCAGACGAGCTAGTGAGCTCCTAGTCGGTGTTGCGACACCGTGAGAGAGGACAAGTGTGTCCGAAGAGTTCTAGTGAGAACTTGTATTGACGATCCGGTGGGATCAAGTATAATGGAAATCCTTCATCGTGTTGAAGGCAGGGACGTAGAGCAGTGGCTCGAACCTCGAAACATATTCTCGTGTTTGCGATTGTCCACTTATCTCTAAACTCTCTCTCTCTCCTTTACTTGCTCTATTATTTGTATACTCTCTTGCAAGTCTTTTTATTATTGTTGCTTATTGTTAATTAATTTTTTAATCCGCATTATTTGTCACTTAGTATAGCCTTCACCTATTCACCCCCTCTATGTGATTTCAATTAGTATCAGAGCCTAACCCTAGCATTTGGTTTAACCACCTTACGGAGATCCTCACTTTTGGCTATATCTAATTTGCATTTATCATTTGTTGTGCATTATACTTGTGTTCATGGCATCTGTTGACTTTCTAGCATCAAGTCCCCACCCAAATTTGATGGATTGAACTTCCCTATTTGGAAGGTCAAAATGAACCTATTCCTAAAATCCCTAGGAGTTAGAGTTGCTAAGTCCATCACCAAAGAATTTATTGAACCTCTCACTGATGAGAAAACATGGTCCGAAGACACCTCTAAGGACTATGAGGCCAATGCTAGAGCCCAATATGCACTCACCCAAGCTTTAAATGAAGATGATCTTTCACGCATCATTAACTGCAAATCTACTTTTGAAGTATGGAATGTTCGTATTGTTACTCATAAGGGAACGTCTCAAGTCAAGAGATCTAAAATTGACTTGCTCCGTTCTCAATAATAGAATTTTTATATTCTTGATAATGAAGGCATAGATGATATGCTCACCCGTTTTACCAAGATTACAAATGCTCTATCTTCTTTAGGTGACAACATCGACAATGACCAAAAGATCCGGAAGGTCATTAGAGCTCTTCCCAAGTCTTGGGAAGTCAAGGCAACCACCCTCAAGGAGCTAAATGATAGGGAAGAGATGGACTTCTCCGGCTTCATCGGCAATCTCAAAACCCATGAGATGGAGATGAAGGTAAGAGAAGAAAGGGAGGCACCAAGAAGAAAGCCCTTGCTTGCAAGGCCGTTCCATCCACCCATGATGAAGAGGATTCATCGGAAGACTACGATGAAGACTTTGCCATGCTCATAAGGAAGGTGGGCAAAATGTTCTATAAAAAGGGTAGACAAAGCAACTTCCGAAGAGGGAGACCTCAAGGAAGATTTGAAAAGAAGAGAGAGGAACTGGGTCCGTGTTTTTATTGCAAGAAGACGGGACACCTAATTGCCGATTGCCCCTCTGTACAAGCTACTACCTCCAAGAACAGGCAAAAGAAGAAAAAGGCGATGGTGGCCACGTGGGATGACTCGGAGTCGGAATCCGAAGAGGAGATCGATGCCGCTCACATGTGCTTCATGGCACATGGCGATGATGCTTCTAAGGTATGTCTAGAAAACTCTCTAGATGATGAAGACTTAACTATGGATGAACTTGCACATTTTTTTGAAGAATTACAAAGTAGGTATGAAATTTCTCTAGCTCAAAATAAAAAATTGAAAAAAGAAAAATGATTCTTTAAAAGGTAAATTTGAACTTGTTTTAAAAGAGAAAAATGAATTATCAAATTCTTTTGAGAAAATGAAAAAGGATTTCGAAAAATACAAAACATCTTGCAAAGGAAAAAGCCCTATTTCTACTTGTAATAAAAATGAATTTTTAGAGATCCAAAAATGTATTGAAGTTTGGATACAACTTTAAAGAAATGTGCTTTTGACATGACAAAATTTGCATCTATGTTTCCTAAAGGAAAATCCCAAGGGAAACATACTCATCACCATGCATCAAACACACACAAGCATGCACACTCACACAAACATGCGTTTATGTATGGTAGAATTTATACTTATGCTCATTGTGGCCGCAAAGGCCATTTAGAAAAGTTTTGTTATGCTAAGCTAAACTTGTTAAATAAAAATGTTTGGTTCGAGAAAACACTAACCCTGTAGGACCCAAAAAGATTTGGGTACCAAAAGACATGCCAAACTTGATTAATGCAGGTGTGTCGTCTTTCTTCAAGACTTAGAGGGAGATGGTGCCCGGGTGTGGATGCATCAACGCTCAATGAAAACATCATCGCTTGCATCACTATCGAAGTGGCACCCATTTTTGGAGAATACCTATGGTTTGGTAGCTTCTCCATAAAAATTTCTTTTATATACATAGGATTGCTAGTTGCATTTTTTTTAATAATGTGCCTTACATATGTAAACTTGCATATCCATTTGTTTGTATCTTACAAACATTGCCATGATTGTAAATATATTCATTTTCTTTGCCATATGTTATTTGTCCATATATCAAGGTTTTGTTAACTTAATGTTTTATATGAATTTTGTCAAAATAAAGATTTATTTAACCAAATTGAGCTAATAAATAGAGATGGCAATTGCGCGCCTCAACTCTTATCTAGAGGAATATCGAGGAGAAGTTCAAAACCCTTAACGGGGTATTCGGCTTCAACATCTCACGTTTATTGCTTAATTTATAAATAAAAATTTATAATAATAAAAATTAATAAGTGAATAAAATAAAAATTTTATTGTGTTTTTCATGCCAAGGAGTAATTTCAACATTCTTGTGATTAGTTAAGAGAAATATTTGTTTTTGATTAAAAAGATATTAAATTAAAAACCAAAACTTAAAAACTTTTTCCCTTCTGTTTTCAGCATGACCGGTCGACCGGCCCGGTCGACCGATCTGGCCTGGCATAGGCCGGTCGCCCGACTCGGCCGACCGACCAAGCCTGGAACAGAAAGAATATTTTCTGCCCGTAGCCGGTCGACCGACTGAAAACAGAGTGCTCCGGTTTCCACCGGTCGACCGGCCCGGTCGACCGGAAGTCGGGTTTGCTGTTTTTACGCGATTCTATATAAAACCCTAACCCCTAAATCCTTCTTTTCTTCATCTTCCATCGCCTCCTACTCCTCAAATCTTCTCTTCTCTTAACCCTACACCCTCTCAAACCCTATTTTCTCTCTCTAATCTCTCAAAATCTTCCACAAAATATTTGGGAAAATTGTCTCAGGCTTCAGATCTCGACCCAAATTGAGGAATTTCACTTGATTTCAGGTATAATCTTTTTTTTCCCTAAATCTCTTATTTCCTTGTTATCTCTAGATAATTTCTTGGTTCTATTGTTTAGATCTCTCCTTTTTCGTGCCTAATCTAACTAAATCCTTCAATCATTTCCAAAAGAACTAGATCTGAAAAGGGGAAAACCTTTCTATCTTCATCCCCCCTTTTGTATCACAAAATGCATCATATAGATATATCATTATTTCCACAAAAAATGTGAACTCTGGTAGATCTGTTGTGCTTAATGATTTTGAACATCTAAATCTTGCATCTATTCTGAGATCCAGTTCCTTAGAATATTTTGTCACAATTAGGGAACCTGTTTATCCTCCCTAGTGCATTATTTTTACTCAAATCTCACCTTTGAACAAAACCATATTAGATCCAAAGTCTTGGGCAGAGATATTGATATCACCCGTCAAGAATTTACATATCATCTTCACCTCTCGTATGAGGGGGAAGACATTTATAACCTTGATTTGCATGATTTTTTTTATCCTGACGGTGAATCTGCCCATACTGCCTCCACATTGCTTCATGATGATGATAACCCCGGTTTAGTTAGGAACGAGGAGGTGAAGAACTACACTCTCACCACCCAAGTCCTAGCCAAGATCGTGTTCTATAACCTCCTGCCAAAATCAGGAGAATATAGTCATGCTAGGGGTTCTGCTCCTCTTGTCATCTACTGCCTTCTGCGAGGCATTAGAATTAACATCCCTAGGCTCATCATCAACTATATGACATCTGATCATCTTCTTGTCCAGAACCGACACTTGCCCTTTGGGATGCTCATTACACATCTTTTGAAGCAATTAAACTTTGATCTTTCCTCTGAACGGTCGGTTGAACCGTCTGTTGACATCAACAGCACCCTCCTCAAGAGGATGCGCGCCAGGGAGCGTCCTCTTGCTCCTCAGCCGCAGCCTATCTTCCCTGCTGTTCATGTCCCTGGATCCTCCTCTAGCTCTTCTGCTCCCTCTGATCCCTATCTTGCCTTATCCTCTCAGTTTCAGGAGCACCGCAGCAGTTTCTGCTGAGATGACCGCGCATCGCCAGCAGATTTCTGCTGAGTTGACCGAGCATCGCCAGTAGATTTTCGTAGAGATGACCGCACATTATCAGTAGATGGAGCAGCGTTTGGATGCTGATCTTAGCTATATCTGTGATTCCATGCGCTATATGCATGACTGTCTCGGCGGCATCTACCAGAAGTTTGATTGGCCGGTTCCTCTTCCTTCTGATCGTGCTAGGCCACTTCCTTCCACCGGCCCTCCATTTCCCGCCAGGACTCCTTCTGTTCCACCACCGCCATCTACTTCACAGACGGACCCTGATTTTGTGGACATGATTCTGATGAGCAGTGACCCTTTTGATGATGTTAAAAAGGGAGAGAGATATCTGGGGAGTTAGAGTTATTTGAGTTATTTCTGTGTTTATTTTCTATGTTATTTGGTTCTACATGTATTTGGACATATTTGTGTTTGGTGTTTGTGGACATGTGTTATGTGATATGGTTTTGAGGTTGGCATGAACCTCCTGTCTTGTATTGATATTTGTGGACATGTGATCTTTTCAGTATGATATGGTAGTTATCTTTCTTATCTCCATATGTTATATGTGATTGGCTGTATCTTGTATTTATGCTATTATTGACCCAATCATCTATTTCTGTGTTTATTTTCTATGTTATTTTGGGTTGTTGTTTTTCTACATGTATTTGGACTTATTTTGTGTTTGGTGTTTGTGGACATGTGTTATGTGATATGGTTTTGAGGTTGGCATGAACCTCCTGTCTTGTATTGATATTTGTGGACATGTGATCTTTTCAGTATGATATGGCAGTTTTCTTTCTTATCTCCATATGTTATATGTGATTGGTTGTATCTTGTATTTATGCTATTATAGACCCAATCATCTATTTTGGAGGATGGAGGTATTTCTGGGTGGATGGAGGTAACCATGTATGCATACACTTCTATATTTCTGTATCTTTGGTATGTATGGATGGTTAGCATATGTGTCATTTTCATATCCTATATATGCCTGTGTTATGCATGTACATCTCTTTATCAGATTATTTTATTTGCATGTGTTAAGGGGGAGCTTTACTTGAAGTCTCCACCCAAAATATTTGTAATAACTCTATATGTTTTGTCATCATCAAAAAGGGGGAGATTGTTAGCCCAAAGGCCATACCCCGAAGTTTTGATGATAACAAACCATATGTAGTTATGTTTTAACAAGTTTTTTAAATGGGTTTCAGGTAAAAATCATAGGTTGATTGACGGCTCCAACACAAGACTCACACATTTGGAAGCCGCAAAGATTTGGATCCCAGAGCCCAGCACAATAGAAGAGCTCTAGGATCAAACAAGTTGAAGACTACTACAAGATTTGTATTTTCCATTTTAGTTAGGATTTATAGTCTATTTTGTCAAAACTGAGATGATAGAGGTTGATAACTTTGAAATTGTCACACACACACATTTGATATTGCTTCATGCTTACAAATAAGTTTTTATTACAAAATTTCTAACCAAGTTTCAGAAAAACAAAGTTTGAAAAAATCGGTTTTTGGAAAAACAAGTTTTTGGAAAAACCGTTTTCATTTAGAAAAAGGATTTTTATCAAAATAAAGTTCAAATCTTTTTGGTGTTGATCTATGATCACACCCTGGTCCTTATAAGCCCTAAAACTCTATTTTGTATATACCTATGTAAAAAAGATTTATCGGAAATTTAGACTTCAAAAAGTTTTCAAAAACCTGACTTTTGCCCTTTTTTGGTCGACCGCACGGTCGACCGCTGGCAGAGCAGAATTGCTCTGTCGGTCGACCGTGTCGGTCGACCGACATGCACCATTGTGCATGTGTGCACCTCGGTCGACCGGAACGGTCGACCGAGAGCAAGAGCAGTGCTCTCTATTTTTTCTCGGTCGACCGGACCGGTCGACCGACAGAGAGAACTCACTCTCTGTTTGGGACTTCGGTCGACCGGCCCGGTCGACCGCTTTCCCAACGGTCGAAAATCCGACCGTTGGCGGTCGACCGGCCCGGTCGACTGACAGCAGTCAGAATCTGCTGACAGATTCCAACAGCTATTTTTCTGATTTGATTTGTGTTGGGATTTTCCCCAACGAATCTCTTGGCCCTTGTAAACCAGTTTTCATCCCCTATAAATAGAGGGAGTGTTGTAAAACTAATACCAACAAGATTTACAAGTTAAGGATCAAAAGTTTTCAAAAGTTTAGCCTTTTAGCAAAAAGTTTTCATTGAGCCAAATTTCAATCCTTTTAGCTTGAAGCCTTCCTCTACTTCTCTTCTAAATTTGTGCACTACACAATCCCAAAAGTTTCATCTCCTTATCTTGGTTGTAGGGTTGTGCAAATGAGCCATTATTTGTGGTCAAGTGTTGATCACCTTTTTCTTCATATTGAGAAGTTGTAGAGGTTGCGGCCTCAGACAAGTTAGTGAGCTCCTAGTCAGTGTTACGGCACCGTGAGAGAGGACAAGTGTGTCCGAAGAGTTCTAGTGAGAACTTGTATTGACGATCCGGTGGGATCAAGCATAGTGGAAATCCTTCATCGTGTTGAAGGCGGGGATGTAGAGCAGTAGCTCGAACCTCGAAACATATTCTCGTGTTTGCGATTGTCCACTTATCTCTAAACTCTCTCTCTCCTTTACTTGCTTTATTATTTGTATACTCTCTTGCAAGTCTTTTTATTATTGTTGTTTTTTGTTAATTAGTTTTTTAATCCGCATTATTTGTCACTTAGTATAGCCTTCACCTATTCACCCCCCTCTAGGTGATTTCAGAGCAATCATAAGCGATCAAGGTAACCATTTCTGCAACCGTCAATTTGATTTTTTATTGAGTAATATGGAGTTAAGTAACATGTAGCCACTCCATACTATCCCCAAATAAGCGGGCAAGTCGAGGTATCCAATAGAAAGTTGAAACGAATCTTAGAGAAAATAGTAGGCAACTCAAAAAAAAGATTGGTCTAAAGCTGGATGATGCATTATGAGCATATATGATAGCATTTAAAACACCAATAGGTATGTCCCTATATCGTTTGATTTCTGAAAAGGCTTGTCATCTCTCTATAGAATTTGAGCACAAAGCATATTAGGCAATGAAAATTTTGAATTTTGACTTACAAAAGCTGGAGAAAAAAGAATTCTTCAACTCAATGAGATAGATGAGTTGAGAAATTATGCATATGAGAATGCCTGAATTTACAAGGAAAGAACCAAAGCATGGAACAACAAACATATTGCCAAAAGAGAATTTATTGTAGAACAAAAAGTTTTATTATATAATTCTCGCCTTCGTTTATTCTCCAGAATATTACGCTCAAGATGGTCAGGATCGTTCATGATAAGATAAGTATTCCTATATGGAGTAGTGAATATTAGTACTAAGGATAACAAATCCTTTAAAGTCAACAGTTAAAGATTGAAATCATACAATGGAGGAGAATTCGACAAATATGAAGACTTCTTCAACCTAAAAATATAATAATCAGATCAGAGAAAATCTAACTAATGACTATAACTTAAAGCGTTTCTTGGGAGACAGCCCAAGCCCTTCTTAACTTAGTTTAATTTTAGTTCTTTTTAATTTTTTTTTATACTGCCCAACTTATACTGACTGTTGTTTTTCAAATATAGAGATAAAAGGAGAACCAAAAAAGGATTCAAGAGATAAAGTCCGAAGCAGAAAGCAGTTGAGCTGACAAGAATGACATTTCCGCCATCTATACAGCTAATTCGCTATCAAAAACAACAAGAGAAAATCCAAATTTTGCACACGTGAGTACATTAATTTCACCTGTTTTTAGAGATACTAACTTTTGGATATTATTTCCACATGACAAATTAGAAAATTGATGATATAAAGATATTTCTTGCTTTATCGGTATACTTTTAAAATTATCAGGGAATTAATTCATAGAATTTTTAGTAAGCATAAGGACAAGCTTCAGTTTAAGAATGGGAGAAAATCAAATAAAAATTTCTTTTTTTCCATTTTTCAAAAATTTATTTCAGAATTTAAATTTTGCGCTAAATTTTAGAGTAGGACTTGACATTTTCTTTTTACTCTTTCCAAAATTTGCCTCTTTCTAAAACTTGACGGATTTGAACTTGAATTTGAATTTGGATGATGGATTGATTTTGAATTTGGATGGATATAGGATTCTGTTCTTTAGAAAAAAAATCTATAAAAGCTAACATTTCCTTTCTTTTTTTTCATAACACCCTGAGATCAAATTTTAAAGACCAGAAAGCTCAGAAGAATGAGGAGAAGAGAAGAAGTAGTGCAGAACCAAACTTTCAATAGGAGAAGCTATTTTTATAGTGAAACTGCCGTCTGGATAGCTGATCATCATCAACCTGCAGAGACAGAGGACCATCTTCCGTAATCTTGTGAGTTATACCACTAGTTTCAGTTTTTATTCCTGCTTCTGAAATCATGACGAAGTTTATTGTTGAAAAGAATTTCTTTACAATCTTTTAAACTTTTGGTACATATTTCTTAGATGAAAATCATTAATAAGAATTGGGGGTATTTGATTCATGAGGGTAGTTTTGAATATTACATCCCTACGTTAGTGGAGTTTTACAAAAGTTTCACCAACAGTGATATAGATAATCATGCTCAAAGGATTCACATCAATTGGAGAGGAGAAAGGAAGATTTTAGAATTAGAATTGTTATCAGACTTGACCGGAATCTTGTTGGAAAGAGAGAATATTACTAAGGAAGTTGACATGAATCGTCGAGGGGTCGTCGAGTGATCGCCGAGGAAGTCGACGACGAAGACGAAGGGAAACAGCAGCAGAAGAAAGCAGCAGCAGCAGAACAGGCTCAGCGGTCGACCGGCCCGGTCGACCGCACGTGCACAGCGTGCACAGGGTCAGAGAGCGGTCGACCGCCCAGTCGACCGAAAAGCCTGACTGTAAGTACCCAACTCTCTGTTGGGCACCCGGTCGACCGGTGGAAGGGTCGGTCGACCGCCCGGTCGACCGACAAGTGGGTGCGGGCTGTGAGTGCAGATTTGGAAATCTGTTTGTATTTAAGGAGTTGGCTGTTTTCTAGGGTTAGTATCTTGTAGAGGATTCTTGAGAAGGAAAAGGCTGGAGCTCTCTTACATTTAAAGAGGCTGCTAGCCATTGTAATCTTCTTCCAAGTAAATTAATCTCTCTTATGATTGCCCCGAGGACGTAGGCGTTGAGGCCGAACCTCGTTAATTTGGTTGTTTACGTGTGTTCTTTCTCCGGTGATTATTTTTTGTGCTGGTTGTGATTGTTCTTCATGCGTGGGAGATTCAAGGAGGGATCCTCAGTTGGTTGTTGTCACCGGGCACAACAAGTGGTATCAGAGCTTCCAGGTTTCGCTTGGGATTTCTGGAGATTCGGAGAGTTCTAGATCTGATTCGGTGGAGATCGTGTGTCGATCTCAGATCAGAGGTATTGGTGTTCATGGGATCGCGTGTCGATCTCAGAAGGATGCAAGGAGGGCTCGTGGAATCTGTGGTGAAGTAGATCCGGAGAGAAACTCGATCTAGGGTTTCAAGGGAAAGGTAAAAAATCTAATTTTTATCTGAGTAGAGATCTATTCCAATTGATTGTTCTTCCTCATAGATAGAGGATCAATAAATCTCAATGTCAGAAGAAATTGTTTCGGCTAAGACAATGAATTCTCACCCGACGATTGAAGTTGTCAAGTTCAACGGTACAAATAACTTCGAGATGTGGAGATGTGAGGTTATGGATGCGCTGAATGCATCGATCCTCGAGGACACTCTCCTATTGGAGAAGAAGAAGAGCACGACCACTGATGAAGAGTGGGCAAAGATGAACAGATCGACATGTGGATTGATACGTTCATGTTTGTTGCAAGACATAAAATACCTTGCGCAACATGAGACGTCGGTAAAGAAACTGTGGGAAACCCTTGCGAAGAAATACCTGACTAAGAGTGTGAGTCCAGGTTGCAGCTTAAGAGTAGGCTGTACAGTTTTCAAATGAAGAAGGGGAGCACAGTGAATGAGCACATCAACCGATATACGAACCTTCTTACAGACTTGGTAAACGTGGATGTCATTGTAGAAGAGGAAGATAAGGCGATCATCTTTCTGAACTCACTCCCGGCGGAGGAGTATGAGACATTCACTCTGACCTTCATCAATGGAAGGCAGACCTTGGATTATGATGAGGTGTCATCTGCACTGTCAAGTTATGAGACAAGGAAGAAGGAGAGACATCCTTCTAGGTCAAGCTCATCAGCGGAGGCACTGGAAGTAAGAGGCAGAGGTTCATCGCGGAAGGGCAAGGAGATTAGAGAAAGATCGAAATCCAGGCCGGGTTTCAGAAATCTGAAGAGAAATCAGTGTGCCTTGTGCAAGGAACTAAGACACTGGAAAGTAGAATGCCCAAAGGCCAAAGGTAAGAAGGTGGAGTCAAAGACCGAGGCGAATCTCGCACAGGCGGATGGATCGAATGATGACTCATTGGTGTTCTCTCTCTCAGTTACTACCCCTAATGTTGGTAACTCAGATAGTGCTGAGTGGATCTTGAATAGTGGAGCCACCTATCATGTGTGCCCGAACAGGGCCTGGTTTTCTATCTTTGAGAATCTGGATGGATGTTACACGGTCATGGGGGATGACCATCCGTGTAATATAGAGGGATGGGTACAGTCCGCATCAAGATGGATGATGGGATAGTTCGAGAGTTGAAGGAGGTGAGGTTTGTACCTCAACTCAAAAGAAATCTTATCTCAGTTGGCACTTTGGAAGCATCGGGCATGGTGATATCTGTTCGAGATGGCGATCTCAGGATGATCAACGGCTCGATGGTGGTGATGAAGGGCGCCCGCCGAGGAAACCTCTACTACTTGAAGGGTAGTACAATTACAGATCAGGTGGAGGACTTCGAGTTCTTCAGATGTTGGTGGCCCGGAGGTTTGGCAGGGAAAGGTCGGACAGGAAGAAGAAAAATCTTTGCGAGCTCCTGCAAAGATGGAATCGCTGGAAGGTGCTGCTACCTGCGAGTTGGAAGGTGGACACAGCGTTCTGGACAAGAAGAAGGTGAGATTCAGCACCAGTACTCACCACAATGAAGGTCTTCTTGATTGTGTTCACATGAGCGTATAGGGACCTGCTAAGAAGGCATCGCTGGAGGTCACAGGTACTTTGTCTCATTTATTGATGGTTCATCTAGGCAGGTTTGGATATATCCCATGAGACAAAGGGGTGAAGCCCTAGATGTGTTGGTCAAGTGGAGAGGAAGAATGGAGAGGCAGATAGGTAGGAAGCTAAAGGAGCTTCAATATTGGTAATATTGGAAAGGACATGTACTAGTTCCTACGATTTGGCCAGAACACAGGTATTGCAACTCACTTCACAACAGGTACAGATGGGTTGGCTAAAAATGTAGTCCGTCCCTTGCTGGAGAAGGTTGGAGGTTGTTGTCTAATGCAAGATTAGACAGGTCGTTTTGGGCTGAGGCGACTGAGTATGCTAGCCATCTCATGAACAGATTGACTGCGATAGGAGGTAAAGCTCCATTGGATATTTGGTCTGGGGAAGCTGCTCAAGATCATTGTTTGCTACGAGAGTTTAGAAGTCCGGCCTACTTCAGTGCCAAGAATGGCAAGGTGAATCCGCGAGCAATGAGGTTTGTCTATTTGGGCGTCAAGAGGAACAGCTACAGGTTGTGGGACCCCGAAGACAAGAAGATCGTGATGAGCAGGCATGTCACTTTTGGAGAGACTTCAGTGTTGAAGTCCATCGTCTCTCAGCAGGTGGAGAGGACGAAGACCAATGGAAGATCGCAGCGGGTGGAGGTTGATGCTACTCCATCATCTCCAGTTGGTTCGGCATTAGAGGAGACTTCACCAGATGTGACACCGGGTGGAGATCATGATACAAAGGTTGATGCTGAACAGATTGAAGACAATGTTGAGGATGTTGAGTTGTTTGCAGCTATTAGAACAAAGGTGAAACCACGCTTGTGGGGAAAGAAGCATGAATCTCAAACTTGTGATCGTGACAAGCTGAAGTTGAAGGCCGTTGTTCTCCATGATGGTCGGGAAGAGGTTCATATGACTCGGTCAGACAGGTTCACTGCTGCAAATACACGTACCATTGCTTGAGCTTAATGAAGCTCATCTGAATGAACTACGGTTGGCTTGATCCTTTTGGGCAAAGGTACGTAGGCAGCCATAAAGGCGCAGTCATTTGGTGATGCAACTCTTATGGAGCTATTTGGGTTCTCGAGAAGCTGTTTGGATCTTCACGTAGAGGTGAAGAGGTGTGGCCGATGGAACTTCACGTAGAGGTGGAGAGGCTTCACGTAGAGGTGAAGTGTTGTGGCCAGTTGGACTTCACGTAGAGGTGAGGTGTTGTGATCTCGATGAACATGTGATCTTTCGGTGAGAGAAGATGTTGAGCTTACATAAGGAGTGGTGTGCATCCAGTTGAAGCCATGGTGTTTGGTGTGCTCTACGCAGACTTGGTTGGACCGTCAGTGGAAGACAGGAAGACTAGATAGAGCTGGTCAGTTGGAGAGTCAGTGTTGGCTCGTGAGGAAGTCTTCGTGAGGTCGTGAAGTTGCAGAGTAGAAGCCATGTTGGTAATCGGCATGTATGAAAATTCTCCTAAGGTGAAGTGCAGGGAAGGCATGTATGATGTTTTTCAGTGGATAGCTGAGCTAAAGATTCCAAGCCGAAATCGTGTGTCGATTTCGCCGAGATCGTGTGCCGATTTCGTCCGGTACGCGCAAGCCAAGATCGTGTGTCTATTTCACCGAGATCGTGTGTCGATTTCGCCAGGTGATAGACTGGGGTACGTTGGAGATCGGCTCAGATTTGAAAAATCTTCGACGAGGTGGAGAATTGTTGGAAAGAGAGAATATTACTAAGGAAGTTGACATGAATCGTCGAGGGGTCGTCGAGTGATCGCCGAGGAAGTCGACGACGAAGACGAAGGGAAGCAGCAGCAGAAGAAAGCAGCAGCAGCAGAACAGGCTCAGCGGTCGACCGGCCCGGTCGACCGTACGTGCACAGCGTGCACAGGGTCGAGAGCGGTCGACCGCCCGGTCGACCGAAAAGCCTGACTGTAAGTATCCAACTCTCTGTTGGGCACCCGGTCGACCGACCGGTCGACCGGTGGAAGGGTCGGTCAACCGCCCGGTCGACCGACAAGCGGGTGCGGGCTGCGAGTGCAGATTTGGAAATCTGTTTGTATTTAAGGAGTTGGCTGTTTTCTAGGGTTAGTATCTTGTAGAAGATCCTTGAGAAGGAAAAGGCTGGAGCTCTCTTGCATTCAAAGAGGCTGCTAGCCATTGTAATCTTCTTCCAAGTAAATTAATCTCTCTTCTGATTGCCCTGAGGACGTAGGCGTTGAGGCCGAACCTCGTTAATTTGGTTGTTTGCGTGTGTTCTTTCTCCGGTGATTATTTTTTGTGCTGGTTGTGATTGTTCTTCGTGCGTGGGAGATTCAAGGAGGAATCCTCAGTTGGCTGTTGTCACCAGGCACAACAAATCTCTCTTGCTCTTGTCCTAAATCAGATTCCTATTAGGGTAGAAGAATACATGAATTTGATGGTTGAAAATTATCGAATGGCTACACATAGGGGGATAGATGCAAAACTCTTTAACTAATATTCATGATGTATGTAGATGGGTTACCAATGATTTGATAGTACACACATTACCACATTCTATAATCAAGTGTTTCACATTGTACATGTTATGATGATAAAGAATCAACAATTTTGCATGTTTTCCAAGTATTTTCAACCATATGCAGTGTTAAAGATAGGCAATCAAAGAAACATAAAATCTCTTTTCTTCTGCCTATTCTTATTGCCCAAATTTGTAAAATTTGAATGATTGAGGATGAATATAAAGAGATATATAGAGATAGAATTATGATTGCAAGTGAAAATAAGGCTGTACCATATTTTGCATCTCTACAAATTGATTGGACTGAAAAAACATCCCATGCTGATATTCATTTAGTTCCATCGAAGTCTTCCAAAGAGGATGATGATCAATTCTTTGAGAAAGAGCCACCTCATGACAATAGGGAATTCATGGTAAAAATTTGAGAAGGATTAAAGAAAACTTATAAATTAGTTAAGGGGCTACACAAAAAGAAAAAGTCTTCTCCATACAGGAAGAGATCTAAATCGGAGGGTGCTAGTTCAAGTAAGAGAGGAAGGAGATCATGATTGTATCCAAGTCTAAGATTTTTATTTTATTTTATTTTTCTTATTTATTTATTTAAAAAATATTTTGCAACAAGTTTAACTAATTTTTGGGAATTAAGAATTCAATGTAGTTTGAAATCTTGATAGAATGATCAATTTGATAGAATCTTTTACTCTTGACTTAGGAATGAAAATTTTGAAAATAAACACTATCTAGATTTTTTTACATGATTATGCATTTTCAATATACCTACACTATAGTTTCATTCTTGGGATGATGAGAAAATTTTGAACTTATTTAAATATGAAATATATATATATATATAAAGAAGGTAAAAAACTTAAGCATTTAGTCGCTAGGTACTAGGGTCTCAAGAAGCGTTGGTATTTACGCGAAATAAAATTAGGTGAAATATATATATATAAATATATAAATTATGTATTAACACGTCTAATGATCAATTATTTAGGTATCTTGGCCTCAAGAAGACTTGGTATTTACACAAAAGAGAATTGGATGAGTTATATGTATATAAAAAAAGTGCTTAAGGGCAATGAAGTGGTAATACTTCGAACTTCTATATATATGTAAAAAAAGAGAAAAAATTTATATGTGTATAGAAAAATGTTTAGGTATGAAAAAATTTGAATAAAAATTTCAAGCTAAGGACAATTTGCATACATGAAACCTGCATAGGTTTGGATGACTTAAAAAGGACGATATGAAAATATTAAATTTAAGTCTCTAGGAAAAGAAAATGAGAGTTCTTGATTTGAGATTGAACTTGATTGAAATTAGACTTATTGAAAACTTATGAACTTAATAGCTAGTGAACACTTGCGTGTGCATATATATATATATATATATATATATATATATATATATATATATATGGGGTTACTGTACCTCAGCCGACGGCTGAGAGAGTTTCTCAGCCGGCGGTGACGTGGCTGAATATATGCCACATATCGGCCGCAGAGTGTTGGCGCTAAAAAAATCAAAAAAATCCCGCCTAAACAATCGTGAAACAAATTGACAAAAATACCCCTTTTTTACTTCTAAACTAGCATAAACTCATCCACAAACAAAATTTACCTACAGTATTTTCAGCTGAAATATATCTACAGTTATATAATTCTACTACAGACGAAACATGATATCGTTCAGCACTCCGACGACAGACGCTGTCTTTTTTCACATGCCTTATGTAACAGAATTCTTACCATTTTACAAAGTTTGCGATCGTATTCGCAGTCATAGTATAATAAAACTTTCGAACATTGCGACCATCGTCGCAGAATTAATACAATATAACTTTCAATTTTATATGACGACTGCGGCACTAGTCGCAGTCATAGTATAACAAAAACTTTTTTATATCACGTCTGTGACCCTAGTCGCATTCCTTTTTTATATCACGTCTGCGACCTTAGTCGCATTCCTTATCCCATAAAAATAACAGACGAAACATGCTATCGTTCAGCACTGCGACCTCGTTCAGAACAGCGACCAAGGTCGCAATCTTTTTTCAGCACTGCGACCAAAGTCGCAATCCTTTTCGCATGCCTTATGTAACAGATTTTTTATAAGTTTACAAAGTAGATTAGCGTATATCACATCTTATAAAAATACTATATTAATTACACTGAATTAAAAATGAAGTAATTAATATTCTATCTACCGTGATACAACAACAGTCTCGAAAAAAGAGATGCTCTTTTTTTGTAAGGTTTCTTTCTGACCATATTATGTTATAAATAAAATTTATAACTATCTGTAAAAAAATCTTTCATATTTTTAAAATACATATAAAGTATGCTGTATAGTTATTATTTCTGCATCTTATCTGCGATAATGGTCGTAGTACTCATATAATAATTACATATGAAACTGCGACCATGGTCGCTGTCCAGTCATAAAACAGTTTGATCGTTTGCATTCAATAAAGTTATAAACAGCTGCCATGGTCGCAGTCCAAAATTAAACTATATAAACAGATAATACTGTGAATATGATCGCAATCCTCTCAAATCAGTATATTTCACTGTATATCACAAATTAGAAAACTGCGACTGCTGTTCTTAAACACTGCGACCATAGTCGCAGTCCTACTTCGCATGCAATAAGTAAAAAAAATTCGTAGTTTATAGGCGGCTGAGACAACAGTTACAGTGAAGAGCAAACATATAAAACCATACGTAAACTGCGACTATAGTATCAGTCCTTAGTCACCGTTATTACATTTAACTTAGCAAAAAAAATTATCCAAAAAAAAATGCTGTCGTGAGTACTGCGACCATAGTCGCAGTCCTTGATCGCATGCTATATGTAAAAAAAATTAATAATTATACATTATATGCGAAAAAAAGTAAACTGCGACTATATTAAAAATCAGTAAATTTTAAATCAGATAACAAAAAAATTAATAAAGAAGCATTCAAATTAGTTTCGTGATTTGATAAAAAAATGGTGGCAGTTTAAAAAAATTAATAATTTATACATTACATGCGAAAAAAAGTAAAACTGCGACTATATTAAAAATCAGTAAATTTCAAATCAGATAATAAAAAATTAATAAAGAAGTATTCAAATTAGTTTCGTGACAGTTTGACCGCAGTTATTAAAGATAATTGTGACACATCACTGCAGGGGTATTTAGTAATTTCAACTATTTCAATAGGCGGGGGCGTCCTTTCTAGTGTGGCTAATAATGTGCCACATCACCGCATGCTGAGAGGGTCTCTCAGCCATCGGCTGATATACATTTTTCTATATATATATATATATATATACTTTCTTTATTTTCAGTTATCGTTATTTTTGGTTATTATTTTTTCTTAATCTTTTCTCATCTTTCAGTTCTTTCACCGAATTTTCTGGGTGTAATTCACTGAAAATCCTCACGAGAGCACTCGTCCACTAGTGTAACATAAGGGTTTAACGGCTTATTGCACATACTAAGTGCAACCGTGATTCCTACGAATGTGAGTCAGAATTTTTTTTGTATTTTTATTTTCTTTTTAGCTTAGATTTGCTCGAGAACTAGCAAAAGTTAGGTATGGGGGTGTGATAAATAGCATTTTGTATACATATTTTATCCTTTAATATCTATTTTTGCCACTTTGATACTGCATAGGTAGTTTGTTTTGTTAACTTTTGCATATTATTAGTTAAAAAGCAATTTCAGAGAAAGTTCAAAAAACATTGAAAAACAAAAGTTGTAGAGGCAGAATTTCTAGAAAACCCAGATGAATACAGAAAGCCTAGAAGAATCAGTGCATGAATTGAAGAAGATAAGAGAAATTCTAGAGGACAATTCAAAAGAAAGATGGCGAATCCGCCGTTGACCAGTCAAAGGAGGTGAAGCGTTTGCGCCAGTTATTCTCTGAGTCAAAATAGGTATTGTGTTGTAGTCAACAACGAAACCGCCATATTATATAGTGAATCTGCTATCGACCAGAGCCGGTTGATGATTAATCTTTTTAGAATTCGTCTAGACTTTATTTAATTTTTAGAATTCTTAGTCAATTGTTCAGTGCTTCTGAGGTATATATAAGGACCTGTGTACTATTGTATTTATTATGCAATTTTAGGAGATCCAAACCTGGAGACTACTTCTTAATAAAGCTTTGAATTTTCTTTAACTTGCTGATTCTTGGAGGAGAAAATCAGAGGAGAAAGGAGCTTCAATTGGGTTTTTCCTTTCCTTTTCTTTACTTAATTGTTATCAATGTTTTACTTATTAAAAACATGTTTTCTTACTTTTTAATTATGAACTAATTTTTTAATCTAGGGCTTAGAATAGGCTATTTACTGAAGATTATTCATGAATTAATTAGTTATCAGTTGTTCTTATTTAATAATTGCATAATTTCTATTTTAGGTTTAATTGTTAATAATTGGTGGCTGCATTTATTTAGATGATTAGATTAGAGACCGAAAGGCGATAATCTAATAGAACATCTAGGAATAGAGATCACTATTTAGAGGCTAAGACTGTGAGGTGAAGTATAGATAATGTAATCTTTGAAAGTGGAATCATAGGTCATAATGATACCATAATAAAGTAAATTCACTGGATTGGAAGATTGTGAGTTCTAAACTAAAGTAAGATTTAGCAATTATTGGGAGAGATTGTTAAATACCAAAAGTTTCAAAATTATTAGCAAAAATTTGGTAAAGTTTCTAATACAATTAATTAGAATAAATCTGAAGTAGATATGCCAAAGTTCTAAAGCCCTAGTAACTTTCTCATAAAAGAAAAACACTCTTTTAATTAATTTCACTTATTTTTAAATTTTTAAATAGGATTAGAGATAATTAATAGTGGTAGTTAAATACAATCCCTATGGGTTCGACACTCTACATCATCACTTTTATTACTTGTAATGATTTGGTATGCTTGCCAATCTGCACATCAATCGGTATTTTTATATATTACAATTGTTATATCTATACTATAACATTATTAATACCTAGCATGCATGTTACAATGATATTACTTTTATAATATTATAAAATAAATGATTAAAATAATAATAATGTCAATTAGAGAGAATTTTAAGTATGTCAAGAATTTATTATTTAAATTAATAGTAACAGTAGTATGACGGTATTAGTGATTATTACAAATATTTATACTAAAAATAAAAAGTAATAATCATATTATCATATTCGTGAGTGTACAAGATAATATGTCTACATAGAATACATGAAGTGCAGAGTATACATGTATAATAAAATAATAATAAGCAAAATAATCATGATATTTAATACAATATACACAGACAAGACATCATGCAAGTAAAGAGTAATATATTATTATATACATCAATAACAATTAATGTCACTTGGTATTTTAATTAATCTCTTACAGTGTCCTATACCACTGGCAGTTCATACTGGACTCGTACCCTGGCAGGACCCATCCGGACATGGCATAAGGGTGTCATTATCTGAACGAAAGAGTGACCAAATAGTAAGCATTCCGATAATTATCATTGTTTATATTATTTTATTATGTTAATTGAAAACTCAAAGGTCAAGATGGTCTAATCGGATGGATGTATTCCGTGCATACCTGGGATCACGGTCTTAAATAGTCCCTAGGCTGTTGAGACCAAGGCTAACACGGTAAGGTGAAACAGAAAACAAAAAATAGGAAGCTCAATGAGCTGTAACAGTCGGTAGCCAGCATTACCATATCCCCTACAGTAGGACTAATATGGATCCATGACAACCACCAAATAAGACCTAGTCAACTGTCCAGTTCTCCTAACCCCGTGTTGTATTTATCATAAATGAACTACATAGTGAATCATGAACAATAACAATGCATGTAGCATGAACCTGGATAATATGACATGAGTAGTTGTTTATATTATTGAACAAGATAACATAAGACATGAGATGTATAGGCCCCACGGATTCAAGAGGAGGCCCCCGCCACTTGTGTGATGTGACGCTTTGCTCCGTGTGGAACTTAGTTAGATCAGTTGCTAGTATGTTCAGGTAACAGGATTGCCATATTAATATCTGTGATACAGAAAACAATCAGGTCATATATTCGGGTGAATCCATGTAACAGGAGTACAGTAACATTCACATTAACAATGAAACGGTAGTGGATGAGGAGAGGAGAAATAGGAGAGAAAGAGGAGAGAAAAAAAAGAAGAGGAAGAAGAGGAGAGCAGCGTGATGGCTGCGGCGATGCCAGCCGGCGATAGCAGCCCTGGCCACCGACGGTGACATGGAGAAAGAGAGAGAGTGGGGTAGAGAGTAAGAGAGGGGAATTTAGAGAGAGATAGAGAGGGTGAGGTGGAGGAGAGAGGGAGAGCAAATAGGAGAAGGGGAGTGGCCTGGCGTTCACTGGGGGTGGCACGACGACCTGCCAGCGGTGGTGGCAGCTGCTACCAGCAGGTATGGCCTCTTGGGGTTAGAGAGGGTGACAAGGAGAGTGAAGAGAGGGGGAAATAGATAGAGTGAGAGAGGCAATGAGATAAAGAGAAATAAACCCTTAGAGGAAGTAGGAGTAAGAGCGTTAGGGAGAGAGATGGAGTTAGAGAGAGAGAAATTGATAGGGGGAGAGAGAGAAGGAGGTGGGAGAGAGTCGGTGGAAGTGTAGAGGAAGAAAAGGATGAAGAAAAAGAAAGAGAAAAAGAAAAATGAATATATTATTATTTAATTAGGTCAAATTTTTTTAATTCAGAAAATATTCAAAAAATTCTCAAAAATAGAAAATATTGCCCTGAGAAATGCTGTGAAATCAAATTCATGAAATTCAATTTTGTTTAATAATTAAAAATTCTGGAGTTGAATAAAATACAGATCGACATCGAATTCAGGAAATTTTCAAAAAAATCCCAAAAAATTTAGAAAAATCCAAAATATTGGAAATAAATATATGGAACTGAAACATCACAGTCTGCTACTAGGAAGGTCAAATCGAGTATTTTCACCATATCGAGTACTGGTACTAAGATACGTATATCTAGAACTAGGGGTTTCACTTTTACCCACTTTTCAAAAAAAATTTGCCCTCAAAATTTCAATTCAGGTGAGAAAAAAAATATTCTAATGATCTGATGACCTGTAGGTTATAGGCATACCATGCTTCCGCTGTGCCACTTTGATATCTATAATCAAACTCAGGATTGAATGACTAGTGTTGTGAATCAATGATAGAGGATTGGAATGGAAAGAATGAAGAGAAAGCATGAAGAAATCAAAATACTCTGGATGACAAATAAAATCTGGTAAATTTTTGGAGTCCAAGAATAAATTTTTAAAGGAATAAGATATTATTGTACTCGTAACTGGAATTTCCAAACCATATTCAGATTAGTTATAATTTGATAACTAGTTGTACTGTTGGTAAGAGCCCAAGTATTGATCCAAGTGGTTACCCACATTTGATGCAAACCTAGGCTCTGATATCATTAAAACCCTGTAACGCCCGCTTTCTAAAATATATTATAGCGGGGACACGATGAAAGTCAATGTCATATATAAGTAAGGAAATGCCCCACATATATGCGCTAAGCCTCAGTTCAGGGAATAAACATAGTATACGTAAAATAAATCCAACTTAAATAAGTATAAAAATACCTACAAAAAAGGGTCAAGGATCATGATAGATATGAAAATAAAATAGATAAGAAAGCAGAGAGAAAATAATAAAAATACATCTGAATAATAAAGATGGCGTGTATCCCTATTAACTTCCCGTGAAACCTCAGTACTACCAAATCTCTAAGCTCTAAGTTGAGAAAGCAACCTCAGGATCGTAAGAAAGCGACCTAGTGAGTGATAAAATGAGGGAAGTAATAATAAATTACTATAATAATATTACAATCACGATAATATATAATACATATCAAATAATAGCAATTCAATAAAATTATACTAACAATCAGTATTTTTATATATTACAATTGTTGTATCTATGCTATAACATCATAAATATCTAGCATGCATGTTATAACAATATTATTTTTATAATATTATACAATAACTGATTAAAATAATAATGTAAATTAGAGAGAATTTTAAATATGTCAAGAATTCATTATTTCGTATTTATTGTTTAAACTAATAGTAATAGTAGTATAACGGTACCATTGATTATTACGAATACTTATACTGAAAATAAATAATAACAATCATATAATCATGTTCGTGAGTGTATAGAAAATGTATGTCTACATAGAATACATGAAATACAGAGTATACATGTATAATAACAAAATAATCATGATATTTAATACAATATACACAGACAAAATATCATGCAGGTAAAGAGCAATATATTATTATTATACAACAATACTAATCAGTGTCACTTGGTATTTTAATCAATTTCTTCTAGTGTCCTATACCACTGATAGTTCATACTAGAGCCTGTACCCCTGTAGAACCCATCTGAACATAGCATATGGGTACCATTATACATACAGAGAGTGACTAAATCATTATTCATGTCATTTTGTTATGTTAATTAAAAACTCAATAGTTAAGGAGCTCTAATCGGGTGGGTGTATTCCGTGCAACCCAGGATCATGGCCTTAAACAGTCCCTTAGCTGCTGAGACCAAGGCCAGCCCTCTAAGATGAAACAGGAAAAAGGAAACAGGGAGCTCAATAAGCTGTAACAATCAGTAGCCAGTATTACCGCGTCCCCTGCAGTGGGACAAATATGGATCCATGACATCCACCCAAAAAGACCTAATTAACTTTCCAGTCTTTCCCAACCCCGTGTTATATTTGACATAAATGATCTACACAGTTAATCATGAACAATAATACTGCATGTGGCATGAACTAGGATAACATGATTTGAGTAATGTCTATATTATAAAACAGGATAACAGGAGACATGTGATCCATAAGAAGTGTGATTCTAGAGGTGGCCCTCATCAGATTCAAGAGGTGGCCCCTGCCACTTGTGTGACATGGCACTTTTCTCCGTATGGCGCTTACTTTCGCACAACTTTGGTCAGTTGTCGGTATATTCAGGTAACCGGATTGCCATATCAAAATTAGTGATACAAAAAACAATCATGTCATATATTTGAGTGAATCTACGTAACACGAGTACAAGAATATTCACATGTAACAATGAAACAAGACTATGTAAATAACAGTATCCATGATTATGTAATAACAGTGTGGAAATATGCATACAATGTAACTTTAACTCTCAAAATTAAAAACACGTGTCTGGTGTAACAATGTTTATTCCAGTGATTTTAGTAACATTATCGGTCTACCTTTACATATAATTATTTCATTAGTTCAATAGATTTATTATAGTAATCATGATTTTAAAATCATGTTATCCGAGATTTTTGTTATCACAAATACTAATTTACATTTACTACACTTTATTTTAAATAAAAGATTGTAATTATTCCATTAGATTAGAGATAAATCCTTATACAAATCTATTTATTTATAACTAAACAATATTTACATCAACATGATTTTTTCAAACATGAATTTTATATTAGGGAATAACAAATACTTATACCACACTATTAATATGATTTGTAACATGATACTCATGATTAATATAAAAGCACACACTCTTGTCTTTATACCAATAATATTATTATTTGCATAATTTATTAGAAAATATTAAATCTATAGATAATTTATTTAAGCATGATGAAATGTAATTTATTTAAAAAAAAACACTTACACATATTTTAGTTGAAGTGTTTTACCGTTCACATAATTTAAAAAAAGAAAGAGAAAAAGAAAAATGAATATATTATTATTTAATAAGGTCAAATTTCAATTAATTAAGAAAAACCCAAACTCAAAAATAGAAAATATTGTACTGAGCAATGTTATGAAATCAAATTTATGAAATTTAATCCTGTTTGTTAATTAAAAATTCTTGAGTTGATCAGCAATACCAGTCGACATCGAATTTAGGAAAATTTTCAAAATAGTCCAGAAAGATTTCACAAAATTTAGAAAAATCCAAAATATTGGAAATGAATATTTGAAAATAAAATGGTCAAAGTCTAGCTACCAGGAAGGTAAAATCGAGTATTTTCACCTTATCGAGTAGTCTGAGATACGTACATCTAGAACCGGGGATTACAAAATAATTGCACAAATGATCAATTAGAAAAGTTAAGTTGGATGATTCCGAGTTTGATGGTAAGGTTAGAGTCCACTACCTTTCTAGATTGATTGGATAAGATGGATGAATATTTTGAGTGATATAACATGTCTGATGCTCAACGTGTTAGTATGGCTAGATTAAGTTAGTGGATGATGCAAAATATTTTTGGAAAACAATTATGCGCGATGTTGACTTTAGACATTGTCCACCAATTTTATCATGAGATTAAATGAGAGATATTTTGAAGGATGATTTGCTAGATCAATTCTCTAACCCTAGGCAAAATACCTCCACTATCACTGAGTACATGTCCAATATGATATGAGATTGATGAAGAGTAAAACTTCTTGTGTTTAGGTTTGTTATTGGTTTAAGAGCAGATATCAAGCATGAAGTTAAGGTCTACCCACTCTATTTTTTAGATGTTGCATATCAAAAAGCCTTAAATTATGAGAAGTATCTTTTGTCATTCCTAAGCATATTCCTTTCAATCCTGATACTCATCTAAGTCGCCCTAGCACCTTTCCTAGGTCTCACCCTAGTACCCAACCTATCAACACTACATTACCATCAGGGTCTACTTTTGGTAACTCTTTCACTAGCTTGGCTAAGACTACAGTACATATTTCGTCCAACGCTCACCCTTTTACATCTCAAATCGGGTGTCACTATTATCATGCCAAAGGTTATATAGTTTCTCGTTGTTCATAACGTGCTTTAGTTATTGATTGTGAAGATGCTAGTTTGCTTGAGGATACTGATGAAATTTTAGTGATGGACCCCTTACAACCCGATTATGATGAGAACCCTTATGTGATGTATAAAAATAATTTCTCCCTTGATGAGGATTATCTTTCTGTGATGCGATGCATTTTATCTACCCTCAATGATAGTGATTCATGAAAATACACTAATATTTTTCACACTTTCATTTCTAGAAATAGAAAATCATGTAAGCTAGTCATTGATGGCGATAATTCCATGAATGTGGTTTCTAAGTTCGTTGTTGATAGATTTACGCTTGAGACATAGCTAAATTCTCAGCCATTTAAAGTATGTAATATCCCCTCACTAATAATACTGTATTTCTACCTTTATTAATTTTATTTAGATTTACTTATTATTATTGATTAATTTATTTTATATATGTGTATAAATACATGTACATACATATTGAGTGTATATGTTTTTGACTTACATTTATACCAGCATATGTATGTATTATATTTTTTAGTATTAGCATTGCTATTATTATTATGTTCTTGTTGGTATTATTCCTAATTAATCTTCTTTTCCAACCCATAATCCAATTATCTAATAAACTATAACCCATCTAACTCGTACCCATAATAAAATAAAATAAAAATAAATAAAGAAACAAAAATATATATATAGTAATAAAAATATATATATATATATATAATTGTATGCTTAAATTGTTTATTCCAAATTTCGAACCCTTATCTTTTTATCAAATCCTAATACCTAAACTATAATACCATATTGACATGGTTAGGTAGGAGATCCAAATTATTTAAACAAACCTAAAGCCAAATGTAAATTTCAAATTCTAACTGAAAGATCTCAAGAGATTTTTAGGGATCTTATCTTAACAACCTGATGGCTAAAAATCCTAAAAGATCCTATCCTGTAACCCTTTCTTCTGCTTCGTCAAAAAAAAAAAAAAAGAACAACAGTTAGAAAGGAATCTAAACCCAGCATTCTTTCTCCTCCCTCCACCTCTCCTTGAAATTGATCGTGACGGAGGAACGTGTCCGAGGCGTAGAGATTCGGAAGCAGGCTAAGAATCATCAATCTAAGTAAGTAAAATGTAATTTTTATGAATTAACATATTTAATTGAAATATCATGATTTAAATTCTATTTTTTTTAGAAACCTAAATCTCCCCTAATCTAAATCAATTTATAAGAATTAAAATTTAATAACATGTCATGATTTAAAAATCCCCTTTTATGAAACTGAAAATTCATCCAATAATATAAACAAAATAAATTAGATAATGTAACAATGCTTTAATAGAAATTTTTAGAAAACATACACGCACACACATATGTATAAATATAAATGTATATAAAAAAAAGGAAAGGAAAAAAACAGGCTACTGCTCTCAGCCAAAGGCCGAGAGTTGGTTCTGTGCAGCGGGGTCTGCACCTGACCAGGGTGCAGACCCTCACCCGAATTGACCAGGCCCAGTGGCCTGGGCTGCCACTGGGCTAAGTCCAATAAAAAAAAAAAGAAAAGAAAGAAAAAAGAAGGCTGGGCCGCCACTGGCCCAGGCCCACAAAAAAAAAAGAAAGAGAAAAAAAGGAATTGGGCCGGTTTATGGGCCTGGTTCAGAAAAAAAATAAAAAGAAAGAAAAAGAAAAAGGAACTGAGCCGTCATTGGCCCAGCCCAAAAGGAATGAAATAAAAATAAAAGTGTTTCTGGGCCTGGTCATTAGACCAGGCCACTTCCAATGCATATGTGTGTGTATATATATATATAGTCTGGGCCTGATTTATGGGCCAGGCCAGAAATCAGAAAAAAAACAGAACAGAAAAAAAAAGAAATATAATTCAGAGCCCATATTTAGAAGCCCAATTGCAGTCCAGCCCACAGATTTTTGGTTCTAATCTATTGTAACCCGACCCAAATACAAAAAATAGACCCATTAACTTATTGAAAAATAATTGTGTTGACTGGATAAAAATTCGAAATAAATAAATAAAAATAGGAATAAATATCTAGATAATCCCAGAACCTACTGAAAAATTTTAGGATTAATTACAGCTCATATTGAACTAAACCACTACCTTCTAAGTTGAAACCCGCTAATTCAACTTTCAGACCCGTTAAGGGATTTCCATGTTTTTAACCATTTAAGCTACACAAAAAAATCAGTAAATAAAATCTGATTAATCCTATAAACTCAGTGTATCATCCTGCATCTTGTTTTAAGATCGGGACCGTCCATATTTAGTTTAAAATATTTAATAAATAGGATACATCATGTATAATCCAATAAATGTAAATTTGGTAGCTTATGTAAAATTTGAATGTATTTAATGTAGATTTCTTCAAATCGGTAATTGGACGCGTGATAAGCCCATGTGAGTGTTTTTGTTTTCTCATTGGGTATTTCAGTATTATTTCATGTGAGTGTTCTTTATTTATTATTGAATATTTCGGTATTATTTCATATGAGTTGCTTTTAACTTATTCCAATAGATGCTATTTTATGTTTAAATAGTGTTCATGATTAATTACTATTCATGCACGACAATTATTTATCATGTTCACATATTAAATGCATAATGAATAAATCCTAAAAGATTATATTGCTGATTTTGAATAAATATCATATTACCACTTAAGTAACATGACTGACTATACATGACATCTACCTGATAACAATACTGTGCATGTTATTAAAAGTTACTGGGAAAATATTATCAGACCGTAACACATGTATTGTTCCATTGTTCTACCGTTTATACGGTAATATTGTTCATTTTGTTACTGTTACACCATTGATATTGTTGCTGTTACCATATCGTCCCAGTAATTGAAATAACATGAATATTGATTGTTATAAAATAATAATGTAAAATAGACAACTTACACCGGGATTGGAGAAATTGATGGAGGAGACAACATTTGTATTTTGGGTGGACTTAGGATACTGGTTGCGCAGCCGAGATACGGTTCCATTGCAGGGTTCCGGGGGATGACTGACATCCTGTATTGTTCATATTGTCATTGTTATTGGCACATTGTTATTGTTATTGACTACCTAGCGGTAGGACCTTATTCAGTGCCAAGTGATTGGGCCGTGGTTCCGGGTATGTATGGAACCTACCTAAAGCATTAACAATGTCTCTTCTATTGATTTCAATAATTTAGAACTTCGATTGATATGTGTGATAGGCGTAGTACGGGATGCGTCTATTACAGGTGGCAATTGGTGTTCGCTGACATAATAAATCATAACGAACTATTTATAGTGTATTGTGATTGACCGTAACCACCTGACTGTACATATATATTGATAGATATATGCTTGTACACATGACCGGATTGTATACCAGACTAGTGACATATGTTAGATTATACATCTTGACATTAGTTGTTTACTTTTATCATGAGATAAGTTATATATCGTTCATGACTTTGTTCTTGACATTGATTATTCTGTTATCTTTTATTTCAATTATCATTTTGTTATTGCTTATATTATTTTTATGCACGAGCATCTTTCACTTTACACGCACATTCATTAGGTCGCTTCTGACGACCCTAGATTCGTACGTCTAGGGTACTGGTCATCTTCTTGTATTGTTCAGGTGTTCATGTGATCGTACGGTTCTGAGGAATTAGAGTTTTATCTCTTTTGATTCTGGTTTTCTCATATCTTATATCTTTCTTTATTTCCTGATTCTCGATATACGCCTCAGATTCAATCTTTATTTCAGTTCTTGTTATATGATATCATGCGTGGATGTTTATATGTGATATTACAGTGATCGTTGATTTATTATGCTTTAAATTTATAGCTTGTTCTGGTTACTTTAGGCTTAACGTATATGCATGTGGTATTTCCTCGCGTATATACGTCGCCGACTCTCGTCGCCACTCCGTCTCCCCGTATTTTGGGAAGCGGGGCGTGACAGGGTTTTTTTGGTATCAGAGCCAGGTTCGACATAAAACGGACTTGATTCTTACCGATAACTTGAACGAGCTATAATTGCACTGCAATATACATATAGGATTCACACAATGATATGAGTCCACTTGAGAATCAATCATCCTTCCTTTCTAAGTCCATCTCTTGAATCTGTCAATGCCTCCGATTTTAACATTCCTTCGGATTGATCTGTATTTTCTTGTTGATTCTTATCTTTCATCTTAGTTCCATTTTCCCGATATTGACTCTTGGGGCTGGCCCTTGGACTTGATCGACGGCAGAGATCAGAGCGCGCAGCGAAATATCCTAGCGAGGCGACGCGGAAGCTTGTTTGTTTCTCTCTTGACTTTGATTCTTTTATCATTCCCTACTTCATTGAAATTTCGAGGACAAAATTTTTATAAGGTGGGTAGAATGTAATATCTCCTAACTAGGAATACTGTATTTCTACCTTTATTAATTTTATTTAGATTTACTTATTATTATTGATTAATTTATTTTATATATGTGTATAGATACATATACATACATATTGAGTGTATGTTTTTGACTTACATTTATACCAGCATATGTATGTATTATATTTTTTAGTATTATCATTGCTATTATTATTATGTTCTTGTTGGTATTATTCCTAATTAATCTTCTTTTCCAACCTATAATACAATTATCTAATAAACCATAACCCATCTAACTCGTACCCATAATAAAATAAAAAAAAAATAAATAAAGAAACAAAAAAGATATATATATATATATAGTAATAAAATATATATATAATATATATATATATATATATATATATATAAAACTGTATGCTTAAATTGTTTATTCCAAGTTTCGAACCCTTATCTTTTTATCAAATCCTAATACCTAAACCATAATGCCACATTGGCGTGTGATTAGGTAGGAGATCCAAATTATTTAAACAAACCTAAAACCAAATGTAAATTTCAAATTCTAACTGTAAGATCTCAAGAGATCTTTAGGGATCTTATCTTAACAACTTGATTGCTAAAAATCCTAAAAGATCCTATCCTGTAACCCTTATCTTCTGCTTCGTCAAAAAAAAAAGAAAAAAAGAAAAAGAAAAGAACGACAGTTAGAAAGAAATCCAAACCAAGCATTCTTCCTCCTCCCTCCACCTCTCCTTGAAATTGATCGTGACGGAGGAACGTGTCCGAGGTGTGAAGATTGGGGAGCAGGCTAAGGAATCATCAATCTAAGTAAGTAAAAATGTAATTTTTCTTAATTAACATATTTAATTGAAATATCATGATTTAAAATTCTATTTTTTTAGAAACCTAAATCTCCCCAAGATCTAAATCAAAATCCATCCAATAATATAAACAAAATAAATTGGATAATGTAACAATGCATTAATAGGAATTTTTAGAAGATATACATACACGCACAAACATATGAATAAATATAAATGTATATAAAAAAAGGAAAGGAAAAAGAACAGGCTACTGCTCTCGGCCAAAGGCCGAGAGCAGCAGCAGCTGCATAGACCCAGGCCGGGTCTGTGCAGCCGGGTCTGCACCCGACCAGGGTGCAGACCCGCACCCGAATTGACCTCCAAAACAAAAAAAGGAAAGAAAGAAAAAGAAGGCTGGGCCGCCACTGGCCCAGGCCCAAAAGCAAAAAAAAGAAAGAAAAAAGGAACTGGGCTGGTTTATGGGCCTGGTTCAGAAAAATAAAAAGAAAGAAAAAGGAACTGAGCCATCATTGGCCAGCACAAAAGAATGAAATAAAAATAAAAGTGTTTCTGGGCCTGGTCATTGGACCAGGCCACTTCCAATGCATATATGTATATATATATATAGTCTGGGCCTGATTTATGGCCAGGCTGGAAACCAAGAAAAATCAGAACAGAAAAAAGAGGGAATATAATTCAGAGCTCATATTCAGAAGCCCAATTGCAGTCCAGCCCACAGATTTTTGGCTCTAATCTATTGTAACCTGACCTAAATATAAAAAACAGACCGTTAACTTATTGAAAAATATTTGTATTGACTGGATAAAAATTTGAAATAAATAAATAAAAATAGGAATAAATATCTAGATAAGCCCTAGAACCTACTGAAAAATTTTGAGATTAATTATAAGTCATATTGGACTGAACCACTGCCTTCTAAGTGAAACCCGCTAATTCAACTTTCAGACCCGTTAAGCGATTTCAATGTTTTTAACCATTTAAACTACACAAAAAATCAGTAAATAAAATCTGATTAATCCTATAAACTCAGTGTATCATCCTACAACTTGTTTTAAGATCTGTACCATCCATATTTAATTTAAAATATTTAATAAATAGGATACATCATGTAAAATCCAATAAATGTAAATTTGATATCTTATGTAAATCTGAATGTATTTAATGTAGATTTCTTCAAATCGATAATTGGACGCGTGATAAGCCTATGCGAGTGTTTTTGTTTTCTCATTGGGTATTTCAGTATTATTTCATGTGAGTGTTCTTTGTTTATTTATTGAATATTTCGGTATTATTTCATGTGAGTTGTTTTTAACTTATTCCAATAGATGCTATTTTATGTTTAAATAGTGTTCATGATTAATTACTGTTCATGCACGATAATTATTTATCATTTTCACATATTAAATGCATAATGAATAAACCCCAGCAGATTATATTGCTGATTCTGAATAAATATCATATTACCACTTAAGTAACTTGACTGACTATACATGAAATCTACCTGATAACAATACTGTGCATGATATTGAAAGTTACTGGGAAAATATTGTCATACTGTAACACATATATTGTTCCATTGTTGTACCGTTTATACGGTAATATTATTCATATTGTTATTGTTACACCATTGATATTGTTTCTGTCACCATATCGTCCTAGTAATTGAAATAACATGAATATTGATTGTTATAAAATAATAATGTAAAATAGACAACTTACACCGGGATTGGGAAAATTGATGGAGGAGACAGCGTCTGTATTTTTGGTGGACCTAGGATTCAGGTTGCGCAGCCGAGATACAGTTCCACTGCAGGGTTCCGGGGGATGACTGACATCCCGTATTGTTCATATTGTCATTGTTATTGACACATTGTTATTGTTATTGACTACCTAGCGGTAGGACCTGATTTAGTGCCAGGTGATTGGGCCATGGTTCCGGGTATGTACGGAACCCACCTAAAGCATGGACAATATCTTTTCTTTTGATTTCAATAATTTAGGACTTCGATTGACATGTGTGATAGTCGTAGTATGGGATGCGTCTATTATAGATGGCAATGGTGTTCGCTGACATAATAAATCCTAATGAACTATTTATAGTGTATTGTGACTGACCGTAACCACCTGACTGTACATATATATTGATAGACATATGCTTGTACACATGACCGGATTGTATACCAGACTAGTGACATATGTTAGGTTATACATCTTGACATTAGTTATTTCCTTTTGTCATGAGATTAGTTACATATCGTTCATGACTTTTTTCTTGACATTGATTATTCTGTTATCTTTTATTTCAGTTATCATTTTGTTATTACTTATATTGTTCTTATGCACGAGCATCTTTCTTTTTACACACACACACTCATTAGGTCGCTTCTGACGACCCTGGATTCGTATGTCCAGGATACTGGACATCTTCTTGTATTATTCAGATGTTCGTGTGATCGTACGGTTTGCGAGGAATTGGAGTTTTCTATCTTTTGGTTTTGGTATTCTCATATCTTATATCTTTCTTTATTTCCTGATTCTCGATATACGCCTCAGATTTAGTCTTTATTCCAGTTCTTGTTATATGATATCATGTGTGGATGTTTATATGTGATATTGCAGTGATCGTTGATCTATTATGGTTTAAATTTATACTTTGTTCTGGGTTACTTTAGGCTTAACGTATATGCATGTGGTATTTCCTCGCGTATATACGTCGCCGACTCTCGTTGCGACTCCGTCTCCCCATATTTTGGGAAGCGGGGCGTGACAAAGTATCTTAGGTAGATAAGACTTTCTTGCCTGTTAAGGAATGGTGTTTAGTCACTCTTAAGATAGGACCATATTTCGAGGACATCTACCGTAAGATATTACGTATGAATGTCGCTCATCTTTTGATAGGTCATCCTTTGTTGCACTATAATGTTGTGTTGCGATCGTAATAATGCATATAAATTCACACATAATACGATGACCATTTTTTTAAACCTAGAAGCCTGACACCCGCCCTGTAGCTAAGTCATCTACTAGTAATACTCCAGCACAACGACTCCAAATCTTGACCCACAAATATTTTGAGAAATAAAGTGTCGAGTCTAGATTTATCTTTGTCTTAATAGATACAGATAGTTTCACCATATCTTTTGGGCCTTCATCCATTCATTCCCCTGATGTCCCCAGTCTATTAGATGAGTTTAGGAATACTATATCTTCATTGAAAAGATATGTTGCCCACATTGTCTCCCAGTGTCGCACTTATCAATTATGTAAGTCTAAGAAGTAAAACACCAGTTATCCTCTTTCCTCTTGTACATACCTCTTGAAGAGATTTTAGCATGGAATTTGTCTTAGGATTGCCTAAAACTGCACGAAAACATGAATCTATTTTTGTGGTTGTGGATACATTTTCTAAAATGGCTCACTTCATCCTTTGTTCTCGAAGTACTGATGATTCACATATGGCTAAATTGTTGTTAAGGAGATTATTAGGTTAGACAGCCTTACAACCATGATTGCATCTGATAGGATTGTTAAACTTGTTAGCTACTTATGGAAAATACTTTGGAAGTTGTTTGGGACTACATTGAAGTATTCTTCTGCTTTTTACCTCAAACTGATGGTCAAATTAAAGTTGTTAACCATAGTTTCAGTGATCTTCTTCGATTTTTAGTTGGAGAAAAGCCAGAAATTAGGACACTTATTTTGCCACATACTGAGTTTGCATATATTAATTCTTTTAGCAGGTCGACAGGCCAGAGTCCGTTTGGGTTGTTCATGGTTTTTTTCCCCGCCAACCCATTTATCTTCTTCTTTTTCCTATGGATTATCGCCCGTCTAATTATGCCCAAGCTTTTGCTGAACATAGCCATAATTTGTATGCTGATATTAGACGAAAAGTTATTTTGAGTAATGATACTTATAAACTTGTTGATGCATATCATTCGTAGAGAATTTAATGAAGAGGATTATGTCATAGTTCACATTTGTCCTGAACACTATCCTAAACATGCTATTAAAAAGTTACATGACCGAACCATTGGGCTTTACCTATTCTTCGTAGGCTTGCTATCGAATATGTCTATTAGTCCAGTTTTTAATGTGAAAGATTTATTCCTTTACCGAGGCACATTCAAGCCTCTAGTTTTGCCTTCTTCTTTTTCTACAGGAACATCTTTCATTCCAGTTTCCCATGCTCCTTCCACTACTTTAGAACTGTCAGATAAGATTCTTGATGTCTTAAATGATGAGTTTGTTACTTCACATTCTCGTGATTATTATCGCTTTCTTGTCCGATGAGATAATATTCTTTTTCTACAGGATCGTCCCTCTGCTGATGACGCTTGGATTACTAAAGAAGAATTCCGTCGCCTTGATCCTAGCCTCTTGGAGTGTTATTGACGCTTTACCTCGTGGGGATGAGTTCTTTTAAAATGGGGGGAAATGATGGAGATCATATTATGAATTAATTATTGTGTTATTTATTTATTATTTTATTTGGTGTTATTCAGTTTTGAGTAATTAGAGTTTCTTAATTATTAAGTTTTGTTTAGTTTCCTAGTTTGTGTTAATTGTCTATCTATAAATAGGCCTCTTTGTCTTCATTGTGGATGAGACTTGTTTCATGAAAATACAGATTATCAGATTTCTTTCTAATTACTCTCTTTTCTCTGTCTAGAGTCTCTCTTCTTCTTTCTCTCCCTTAATTCTTCTCTTTCTCTCTCTCTAATTCTCTCTTCTTCCCTTTTATCTTCTCTCCTTTTCTTTCTCTCTCTAGTTCTATATCAAAATGACTTCAACACCTGCATATGTTGTGAAATACTAACTATATTAGCTGATGTAGGAAGAAAATCAAGGTAACTGGCTAATTTTGAGCCTCAGTTGTTGACCACAAAACTTAGCTGTCAACAGACTGAACCGAGCTGTCGACAACCCAATTTCAGTGGTCGATAGACTGAGTTCAGAAATATTTTCCCAAGAGTTAGGACTATACAGTTTGTCGACATGGCTTCATCAGCTGTCGACAGTCTTGTGCGTGTTAGTCGTATCCGAGTCTGAGCAGAAGTTAGTTTTCCACTCTAATTTGAATTTCAATTAGTTTTATTTCTTTTATTTAATTAGGTTTCCTATTTAAAGTAATATTTCTTTTTATTTGCCTATATAAGACCATTGTATCTTTGTTTTAGTATTACACTTTTTATAATCATAAAATTAAGTCCTTTCTCTTTCAATTGTTGGCGGATTCGAGTTGTTTATCTTTTGCTCGTGGATTCGAGTGTTTTTCCTTCCTAAAACTATCTTTCATGGTTCTTGATGCTAGAACGAGATATAGCCGATATTGTTTGCTTTCTTGTTTGCATCAATTGGTATCAGAGCTTTGGCTACTTTTTGAGATGGCAGAAAATGGCGATAGATTGCAAGGCCTTTCCACAAGGATTGACATTGTTGAAGGGAAAATTCGCGCTGTCATCTCAAGTTTGGACAGTGTAGTCCAAGAGCTTAAGAAATTGTCCCTTAGGATTGATGATCAAAGTCTAGCCGATAGTACGCACCGAAGCGAATATGGTCATTCATTTACTAAACTTCCTCTACCATCTCTACCCTCATGTTCATTACATCAACCACCACCATATAACCCATTAACTAATCTTTCTCTAACACCTCCACCTTCGCATCCACCACAACAACCAACACCATATCACCCATCGCCTAATTTTCCTCAACTGCTACTATTATACACCGTTACATCCATCAACGAATCTACAACTTGCGTTGTTCAAAGATTGCAGTGTAACCAAATGACCCTCGACACTACATAGTAACATCAAATATTTTATTCAAGGCGTTTAGTGAAGAGCAAGGTATATAACCTCATCATTGATAACAGAACTATGAGAACATGGTGTCCTGAGCACTTGTAAATCACTTGAAACTAGAGACAGAACCATACTCTTATCCTGACACCATTAGTTGGATCACGAAGGGCCCCTTCATCAAGGTAACAGATATGTGTCATGTTTTTATTTCAATTGGCAAATATTACCAAAATATTATTGCTTGTGATGTGGTTAACATGGACGCATGTCATATTCTTTTGGGGAGACCATGACAACATGATGTTAACACTACCCACAGAAGTAAAGAGAACATCCAAATGCTCAATTAGAAGGGCAAAAAAATTGCCATAAGATCAATTCCACCAATACCAAAGGAATTAAAAGAAATAAAGCAACGATCTGCTTTAGTGATCAAAGAAGAAGTTTCTCCATCTACTGAAGCTTCTGAGAAGGTGAAATTATTGAAAGAGTCCAAAGAAGTTGTTCACAATGAGCTACCAGTAAGATTACTGTCTATGAGAGGGTATACAACATCATATAGATCTTATTTATAGAGCCAGTGTACCAAATCATCCACACCACCAGATAAATTTAAGAAGAGTGAAGTTCTGAAGGAGAAGGTTGAAGACTTAATATGTGATGTGCGAATTGCCAAGTGCAATAATCATTCACAAGAAATAAAGTGATAAGTAGTGTGTCGAACCCATGAGGATTGTTATCTAATTATGTACCAAAAGTGTTATGACTCCAAACTTTAATTGAAAGAAAAATCAAGATATAGAAGTGAAATAAACAAGGAAGTTATTGGCTTTGGATGAGAAAATAGCTAAGGCACTTGATTTCAGCAATTATTCAAATCTAATATATTATTATGCTAATATTTTGTACTACTCATTGTTAACAATCGTTGTCCCCTATCCTAATTAGTATTCTCTCTCGAGCAACACTAATATTATCCCTTAATCAAGAACCTACCATCTCTCGATCTAATAGATTTACAAGTTAAATGATGCATTAAGTTTAGTAATCTTTCTCACCCGGTTACACAACTTATGTATCTCCTCTCGATTTCAACATATTAAGTTGTGGTTTCAACTCCTATGAAGCGTTGCTAGATTACCTCCACTCGATCTCAAATCTAACCATCAATATAGTTATTGTTGGACCCTTGAAGGGGGTGAATAGGGTCAAAGATAATTAAAAACTAATTAACAGAATATACTCAAAACTGTGATTATTAGTAGAATCCCAGTTAGCTGGTATGATCAGAAAATGAACTATAGAAAAGGTGATAGAATCAGCAGAGCAGATTAAAATAGTTTAATGTAATAGATAAAGGCAAACATCAATGCAATAGTAAATAATAAGATAGAGTAACACAATGATTTTAGAGTGGTTCAGAAAACTCTCTTACATCCACCACCTAGAGGTCTCCTGTGTAGGATTTTCAAATCTACTAAAAAGCTTCTTGCTAAAGTAAGGATTTACAACCACTAAGGCTCTTCCCTAAGCTTGGATTTTTCAACCACCAAAACTCTTCCCGAGCTTGAATTTTTACACCACCTGTTCTTAAGACATAGTAACACAGATCACAATAGACTTTATTTTCTATCACAATAAGAAGAACTAATATAAGAACAATGAACAAAGCAAACAGATGTCATAATTAGAGATTCCATGTAATCAAATAGTTCTAATTATTATCAATAGTAAATTAGCACATGTAAGTCTTAATCAATAATGAAGAGAGTTTAATAGAGAAAGGGAACAATAGAACCAAGATTCTCTAATAAATGGAGAATAGAATGAAGCCCAGAATATTTTCTTGAATTAAAACTTGACACTCTTTTGAGATGAGATTTGTTGAAGAAATTTAATATAAATGATTAGCTTCAACAACTCTTTTTGAAGAATAAAGGATCAAAAAGTTAAAGCTTTTGAGGAATGAAAATGTGTGTTTAATTTCTTTAGTTTCTTGTTTATGAGTAAATGAATCGAGTCTGTATTTAAGGAGAAGGGCAACAAGAGAGAAGAGATAAATCCGCTAGAGAAATGTGTATCATTTTTTTCCCTTTGGTGCATTAAATGTGCTGAGCAGAGATTGTATGGCCAGACACAAATCTTTGTATTTAATGCAACTGTTGTAGGTTACATGAAAGGGGAAAGAAAGGCCTGAGAGAGAAGAAGAAGAAGAGAAAGAGGTTTCTCTCTAATTTTATAGTTAAAGGAATATCCTCTTAGCTGTAGAGAAATGATACTAATAGGCGTTGTTAACAATTGAGAGCAGAGGGGGGGGGCAGAAACGTCTCACAAAGAAAATTCTCTCAGTTGCAACTTGTAGAAAAATACATTCTACTTGTGTGTAATAGAGTCAAATTAGAGTAGCAGGGACACAAGGAGTAAAGTACAAACCATGTGGTACTAGAAAGAAGTGACCATAAGTCATATCTTTGTAACTAGAACTAGGATAGAAACTAGGACAATTGAAACGTGTCAAGAAAAATTATTTCTGAAGGTAGTTTCTGGACAGAGCTGGTAGAATGAAAAAACTGGGCGGTAGGATTATAGAAAGTGAGGTGGTAGAATGAGAATCCTACTATAGAATTGTACCAAGTAGAACTAAGATAGTAATAACCCATTTGTACCAATAAATGAAGATAATAAAAATTACTTATTTGTTACTTAAATGATTTTCATTTTGTATGAAATTTGCTGCTCAAATGTTCTTCAACTCCTTCTTGCTCTTCATTGCTTGATGTTACTTGAGTTTGGCTAAATCTCGTGGAGCTTGATCAATTTTGCTAGCTCTTGTAGCTTGATATTACTTGAAATTTGTGGAGCTTTAATTAGTCCTTCCATCCTCCATATGTTTATTGGCATGTTTGCTCAATTTCATCCAACCTCCAACTGAAGTCTTATCCTGAAATAAGGCAACACTACTAATCCAACTTATTAGTTCCTAAATTTATAGGTTAATTACAGCATAAAAATCATAGGAGTTACAGTCTCCCCCTTTTTGATGATGACAACCTTTAAATTTGATTGGAAAGGCAATAACATTGTAAATAGAAAAAAATTATTAATACCTATGAAGCTCCCCTTATTTACCTACCACTGTGCCAAGACTGATCAGAGAGCAAAGCCCCTGTTAAATTCAATCCATGGCATCATAAATTTTACAAGCTCAAGTGAACAAGCTTGTGCACATTGTCAATCCCACAAATTTAACATGCGCATTTACAGATGGGTAACCCTTAATTATTTCCATACTTCATCTGAACGTATCGGTATAATGGAGTATCTGTAATTACCAGTGTGCTAACATGTGTATGTTTCTATATATGTGAACATGTTTATGACTACAATACGAGCAAATTTAGTCCTTGGACATGTACACAGGAATATTTCAACCAGGATACAACAAAGTGCACAAAAGAAAAGTATGTGCAACATTTATCTAATCAACAAGTATCCAATTAATTCAGTAAAACACTATATGTATCCAATCATGTATCCAGTCAACCACTAAAAATCTGCATGTATCCAATCAATAATCAGAAAAAATATCTCCCCCTTTGGCATGGACAAAAAGTAAAGGGGATAACATGCATAAATAATAAAAGCAGACAAAGCATAACATGCATGAAGATGTAAACAACAAGCATAACATAGCATGCATGAAGATATAAATAGAGAGTAGTAAAATAAACTAACTTAGCAAGAGTATGAGATTTAGTGATTACAGACCAGAACATGAGCTGGAAGGGCAGGAAGCATACGTCAAAAATATAGAATCAGAGAATATGAAGGAGCCAACATCAAAGCCATCATCAGAATCCTTAGTGGAAGATGTGTCTTCACTATTGTTACGAGAATGCACCCCCTTGGTGTATTAGTGTCCCAAATTATTGAACAATCTCCTGAGATTCCATTTTATTTCGAACAAGTCTTCCTTAACTGATCTCTTAAACCTACTGAAGTTATCTTTCAACCCAATTAGTTCTTGTTGGTTTCTGCTTAACAGGAATCAATCTGACAACTATTCAAGATCACTGAAATATCAACAATCTAATTGACCAGGTCGGCAAATATCAGGTGGGAGGTTTTCCGTTCAAGAGAACGTTCCTTAATTTAAGAACCACTTTCAATTTCCTTCCTTGGTTAAACACCAATTAGACTGAATCTAAATCAGTCTCAATATACTAAATATCAGTATATCCCCTGTATAAAGAAATTAATTCACTTATACAGTACTTGGAGTGAGGTACGCTTAGAGCGAATCTCCTTAAGACAATTATGTCCCCCGCACCGGTGCTAACGGGTTACTGGACACTGGTCTCCCAAGATACAACACTCCTTCACGGTATTTGGACAGCACTACCAAATCACTGTACGGTCGAACCGTAATTAACCAGTACCTTCACAGGATGGTTGAAGCAGCAGGACAAAGACAAATTTTTGGAGAATATTTGCCTTTACTTTGGAGAAACACCCACTGTAGAGGAAGAAGGAAGGTTGAAGAATATTCTTCTTCGGAAGTCCCAGATTCAAACAACAATTCTATTAAGAATCTGTTGAATTTTCTGAGCCCTCTTTCAGAATGAATTTTGTAGAATCTCCTTTTGAAGTCGCTTCAGAAACTGACTTTCCCACTTCTCGCTGGAAGTTACTTCAGAACTCCACTTCCCAGTTTAGAACACAGTAACCCACTTCAAGTTCAGAACTCTGAGAGAGAGAAGAGATTTTCGTTTTGGTGTGTTTAGAATGAGAAACTGGAGCGCTATTTATAGCGCTCCAGGAGGGGCATTATGGTCCGCAATTATCCAACAGTTGCAGCGGTTCGGTCTGAACCGTTGCAACTGTTCGGTCCAACCATCCAACCGCACAGACGATTTTCAGACAGCCGTTGGCGGGCAGTTTGGATCCGGAGTGGAGCGGGTCTGGTTCGGGCAGCGGAGTGGGTATGCTCGCAACCCATACCCGTGAGACCTGATTCAAAAAGAACCAGGCCGGGTAGGGAACCCGAACCCAGACCCAGACCCAGACCCAGACCCGAGCCCGTCGCCGGTCGGCTGGCCGCCGCCGCCAGCGGCGCGCGCGCATGTGCGGGCATAGTTCCCTCCTAATCGCGCTTGAAAACTCCAAGTACCCAAAGGGCACGCCCTTTGTTCTCAATTTTCTCTATTTAAACACTACGAACTTCCATCCCATGGCCAATGTGGGACTAAATGCTTTTAGCCATCTTTAGTCCCATTTTGGATTTGAATTAGGCAACTTTAGACTTGAATATCTCATTCATTCGAAGTCGGAATTGAACATGTGAATATACCACGTTCATCACCATTGGAAGGAGAACACACTCCAACCATCATCCAATTGATTCGATCAACGAATCTCGCCGTAATTTAATTCAAAGATTCACATATATATTCTTCATATTCCAACAATCCCCCACAATGAATGGAGATTCAAAGAAATGACACACAAAGAGACCGACTCTATTGTGAAAGGTACTTTAGAAAAGAAACTGCATCAGGATAGGTGATCTAGGTCTTGAACCTTCCATAGCGAAAGTTTTATCGGACTTACTGGCTAAACAGTGAACTAGGTCTTGAACTGTTAGCCGTTATTGTAAGCCAAGTCAACAAGCTTCACACAATTACTTTTCAAATCAACTTTGATTCTTGGTTGTGTCCATTTTGGCCCTGGACATTCTTGATTTCAGAGAGTATCTTTAGGGAATAACAGCCTCCATAGAAATTCCAAAGAGCCGACCCAACTCTATACTCACATAAGTGATCATCCTATTAAGTGTAGTCTACTCTACTCCACTTATTTAGTAACAAGATATAGGCATCATTAAAAGCGTTAAGCTTATCCTTAATCAACTTGTAGAAAAGCACTTATGTGCACCTTAGGAATGGATTGGAGTCAAGCTCCCAAGTGCTTACTTGCTGAGTCAATCATAACTAGTTTTTCCTCTTGAACTTAGTCCGTGGGATCTCCAGTCGCTAAGTGAGGTTTCCATTAAGCTGACTCGGTAAAGTTAGGCTTTTAGACCCATCCTCTTCGATGCGCAGTTTATACGCTTTTCACTTAAACCTTTAGTAAGCGGATCCGCTAAATTATCCTTTGACTATACAAAGTCAATAGAGATAATTTTATTTGAGAGCAACTGCTTCACGGTATTATGTCTGCGATGAATATATTTAGATTTACCATTGTATATAACATTTTGTGCCAAAGATATAGCTGCTTGATTACGCAGTGTATACATATAGCGGGCACTGGCTTTTGCCATAATGGTATATCTTTCAAGAATTGTCGAAGCCATTCTGCTTCTTCTCCGACCTTATCTAGGGCTATGAATTCCGATTCCATAGTGGAATGGGCAATACATGTTTGCTTAAAAGATTTTCAAGATACCGCTGCTCCTCCTTGAGTAAATACGTATCCGCTAGTTGATTTTGATTCCTCAGAATCTGCAATCCAATTAGCATCACGGTATCCTTCAAGTACAGGTGGATACTGTCCATATCTCAAGGCATATTTCTTGGTATGTGATAGTAATCCAATACTCGTAGTAGAGCGGTCCAATGTAGATCACTAGAATTACTAGTGTATCTGCTTAACTTGCTTACAGCGTAAGCAATATTAGGTCTAGTGCAATTCATCAAATACATTAGACTTTCGATAATCTGAGAATACTCTAACTGGTGTATTCCAGTTCCTATATTCTTATGAAGGTGGACGTGTAGGAAAAAAGGATTTGTATTCTCCTTTATCCCATAATCCCTGAATCTTTCTATCATCTTATCCACGTAGTGAGATTGAGGTAGACTGATTCCATCTGGTGTTCTGGTGATTTTAATTCCTAAAATTACATCAGCAACCCCCAAATCCTTCATGTCAAAATTGGATAACATTCTTTTAGTGGACTTAATAATTTCAATATAAGTCCCAAGTATCAACATGTCGTCTACATAAAGACAAACATTGATACATGCATTTCCAACTGTTTTAGTGTAAACACACTTATCGCATTCATTGATAGTGAATCCATCTTTGATCATGACACTATCAAATTTCTCATGCCACATTTTGCAGCCTGCTTTAGACCCTATAAGGATTTTACCAATTTACACACCTTATGTTCTTGGCCCTTGACTATAAATCCTTCAGGTTGCTCCATATATCTCTTCATTTAATTCACAATTTAAGAATGCAGTCTTGACATCCATTTGATGGATATCTAAGTTATGCAATACTGCAATTGTAATCAACATCTGAATGGACGTTATTCTTGTTACTGGTAAATAAGTATTGAAGTAGTCAAGTCCTTTCTTTTGTCGATAACCCTTGGCTACTAATCTAGCCTTTTACTTATCGATAGATCAATTGGGTTTTAATTTTCTTTTGAAAATCCACTTACACCTAATTGGTTTACTGCCAGGAGGCAAGTTTACCAATTCTCAAGTATGATTACTTAGTATGGATTCTATTTCGCTATTTATAGCTTCTTTCCACATTTGTGCTTCAGGGGTTGACATAGCCTCTTTAAATGTTTGAGGCTCGCTTTCAATAGCATATCTATGAAATCTGAACCAAAGGATTTTGAAATTCTAGATCTCTGACTTCTTCTTGGTTCAGTTTCCTCATTAACAGTCGGTTCCTCGGGGCTTTCATCCCTGAACGCCATCTCATGTGTTCTTTTCCCAGAAGTATTATCTGTTTCCCGTTTATATGAAAAAATATCTTCTAAGAACATAGCATCTCTAGATTCAATAATCATGTTTACATGAATATCTGATATTTCTGATTTATGAATTAGAAATCTGTTGGCACTACTATTCAAGGCATAGCCTATGAATATGCAGTCCATAGTTTTTGCTCCCAACTTAGTATTTTTAGGTGATGGTACTAGCACCTTTGCAAAGCACCCCACATTTTGAGGTAATGGTAGGAAGGTGTCATTCCATGCCATAACTCAAATGGTATAAGACCAAGTTTCTTGTGGGGTACTCTATTTAGAATATAATTTGCAGTTAATAGAGCTTCCACCCACAAGTTCTGCGGAGCTCCAGAACTTACGAGCATGGAATTTACCATCTCCTTCAAAGTTCTATTCTTCCATTCAGCAATTCTATTTTGCTGAGGAGTATATGGTGCTGTTGTTTGATGGATTATACCAAATTTAGCACATAACTCACTAAAATCATTTGATTCATATTCTCCACCTCTATGGGATTTTAGAATCTTAATTTTCTTGTTGAGTTGATTCTCAACTTCGGCTTTATATATTATAAACATATTTATTGGCTCATCCTTACTGTTTAAAAGATACACATAATAGTATCTTGTACAGTCATCAATAAAAGTAATAAAATACTTTTTACCGCCTCTAGTTGGCATAAACTTCAAGTTACACAGATCGCTATGAATTAACCCTAAAGGTTCTGTATTTCGATCTATTGAGTGAAATGAATTTTTCGCTAACTTGGCCTCAACACAAATCTCACACTTGCGAATTTCTTTCAAGTTGAGTTTAGGAACATATCCCAGATTAGACAAGTTCTTTAATGACTTATAATTTACATGCCCTAATCTAGCATGCCATAAAATAGGAGACCCAAGCAAATAAATAGAACATTTTCCTTTATTTATATGCTTCGTGTACAAATACACAGACTTTTTATCTACCACTGCAACATTGGCTTTAAAAAGTCCATCAACAAGATAACCCTTTCACACATACATTCCTCCCTTAGTAAGTACAAATTTATCTGATTCAAAAAACATTCTAAATCCTTTCTTACTAAGTATTGATCCAGAGATCAAATTCTTGCGGATATCTGGAACATGTAGCACCTCGTTCAGAGTAAGCTCTTTTCCAGATGTCCACTTCAGGATGACCTTGCCTTTTCCTTCAACCTTTGAGACGGCTGAGTTTCCCATGAATAGTTGCTCATCTTGCTCTAGTTTTTGATATTCAGAGAATAATAATTTCTCAGAGCAGATGTGCCGAGTAGACCCAGTGTCTACCCACCAATCCTTATTGTTTGTTGTCAGATTCACCTCTGACACCACAGCTGAAAGCCTTGGCGATGCATGGCCGGTCAAGTTTGCTTGTGGATGGTTCTTCTTATTCTTTTTGAGATGGCTGCGACATTCATTCGCCTTATGCCCTTCCTTGTTGCAGATGTAGCAGGTTCCCTTGAAGCGCATGTTCTTGCCGTCTTGGACCTTGCCTTTGTACCCCTGGGAAGTCTTCTTTCGCTTTAAGCCTTTGGAAGTAGACGCTTTCCCCTTTGAGTCTTCGATCACATTGGCTTTAGCTTCATAGGAGTTCTTACTGCTCCTTTTCTCGGACTTTCGGTTGTCCTCCTCGATTCGAAGCCTCACAATGGGATCTTCCAACTTCAGCTCCTTTCGCTTTTGCTTCAGGTAGTTCTTGAAATCTCTCCACGCAGGTGGGAGTTTCTCCACGCAGTAGCAACCTGGAAGGTTTCAGGTAGAATCATACCTTCGGCTTCTATCTCGTGGAAGATAAGTTGGAACTCTTACACCTGACTGATTATAGTCTTGCTGTCCACCATTTTGTACTCCAGAAATCGTCCTACGATGAACTTCTTGGTACCAGCATCCTCAGTCTCGTACTTCTTGTCAAGACTGGCCCATAACTCTTTGCCGTTGTGATGAGACTGTAGATATTGTAAAGAGAGTCATCCAGTCCATTTAAAACATAATTTTGACAAAGGAAGTCACCTTGAGTCCATGCATCGACTGCAAGGACTGAGTTCCGATTAGTTCCGGGTTCTGGTGGATCTTCTCGCAGGAATTTGACCAGATGAAGAGTGGTCAAGTAGAAGAGCATCCTCTTTTGCCACCTCTTGAATTTTGTGCCGTCAAATTTTCTGGCTTCTCCGGCTTCGGGTTAAGAAGTGGAGTAGGCATCAAAGCTTGTAGCTACATGTTTGGTGCCTTGCTAGAGCTATCTTGATTAGTCTCAGACATTTTCTGCAAGTTCAAGTATAACAGAAGTAAGAAACTATAATACAATAATTGTCTTAAGATTGTTGGTTTCTGCTTAACAGGAATCAATCTGATAACTATTCAAGATCACTGAAATATCAACAATCTAATTGGCCAGGTCGGCAAATATCAGGTGGGAGGTTTTCCGTTCAAGAGAACGTTCCTTAATTTAAGAACCACCTTTCAATTTCCTTCCTTGGTTAAACACCAATTAGACTGAATCTAAATCAGTCTCAATATACTGAATATCAGTATATCCCCTGTATAAAGAAATTAATTCACTTATACAGTACTTGGAGTGAGGTACGCTTAGAGCGAATCTCCTTAAGACAATTACGTTCCCCGTACCGGTACTAATGGGTTACTGGACGCTGGTCTCCCAAGATACAACATTCCTTCACGGTATTTTGACAGCACTACCAAATCACTGTACGGTCGAATCGTAGTTAACCAGTACCTTCACAGGATGGTTGAAGTAGCAGGACAAAGATAAATTTCGGGAGAATATTTGCCTTTACTTTGGAGAAGCACCCACTGTAGAGGAAGAAGGAAGGTTGAAAAATATTCTTCTTTGGAAGTCCTAGATTCAGACAACAATTCTATTAAGAATCTGATGAATTTTCTGAGCCCTCTTTCAGAGCGAATTTTGCAGAGTCTCCTTTGGAAGTCGCTTCAGAAACTGACTTTCCCACTTCTCGCTGGAAGTTACTTCAAAACTCCACTTTCCAGCTCAGAACACAGTAACTCACTTCAAGTTCAGAACACAGAGAGAGAAGAGATTTTCGTTTTGGTGTGTTTAGAATGAGAAACTGGAGCGCTATTTATAGCGCTCCAGGAGGGGCATTATGGTCCGCAATTATCCAACAGTTGCAGCGGTTCGGTCTGAACCGTTGCAACTGTCCGGTCCAACCGCCCAATGGCACAGATGGTTTTCAGATAGCCGTTGGCGGGCGGTTTAAATCTGGAGCGGAGCGGAGCGGGTCTGGTTCGGGTATGCTCGCAACCCATACCCGTGAGACCTGGTTCGGGTATGCGGCGGCGCGCGCATGTGCAGGCATAGTTCCCTCCCAATCGCGCGCGAAAACTCCAAGTACCTAAAGGGCACGCCCTCTGTTCTCAATTTTCTCTATTTAAACACTATGAATTTCCATCCCATGGCCAATGTGGGACTAAATGCTTTTAGCTATCTTTAGTCCCGTTTTGGCTTTGAATTAGGCAATCTTTATACTTGAATATCTCATTCATTCGAAGTCGGAATTGAACATGTGAATATACCACGTTCATCACCATTGGAAGGAGAACACACTCCAACCATCATCCAATTGATTCGATCAACAGATCTTGCCGTAATTCAATTCAAAGATTCACATATAGATTCTTCATATTCCAACTGTTCTTTCTTTAGTTTGATGATCTCTTTCTTTGGCACTTTAGCCTTTTCACTAGGTTCTCCTTCAGAACCTGAAGTCACATCCACAACCTCCTTTTCTTTTTTATCAATCTTCTTTCTTTTTCCTCCAGGAATTTGCCCATGATAGTTTTTCTTTAGTCTAACATCTTCTTCTTTTTCGATCCATCATTGATGATCATGTTAAGCTCATTCCTTAGTAGGAACATCCTGTTAATGGTAGCAGAACCAAAACCTTTCCCTTCCAAAGGAGGGTGTCTCAGAGGTAAGATCAATCTCAAAATGCATGAACATTTTAGTTAATAGACATGGAAATGCAAGTTGTTCATGTGGCATAATCATTGAATGTTAGATAAAATTTGCCTAATTGAACTCGGTTGTAGTGAACATGGCATATAGAAGTAACATGAAATCCAACTTAATCATGTGAAAATGTCATCTAACTTAATCATGTGATAATGTCATCCTTGAGGCAGAAAGTTGAATTGAGCTATCTTAGCAAGAACATGAGCTCTAGGAGTGAGGCACTTGATGGAAAAAGAGTTTTAAAGCTTATAGACATTGCTAACTCTTATTCCAAATAACATAGTAAGAGCTTCTAATTTATTCCACTTTGGAGACTCAAATGTTTTGCCGAAAATCTTAGCCCTAATTTCAAAAATACCGAGCAGAGATACCAACTCTGTTTCTCCCAAAGAAATCATAGAGCCTCTAACCGTGGAGTATAAAGTGAGAGGATTCTTTTTGATCCTCAGATTAGCACAAAACATTGCCACTCGATTTGGGTAGAAAGGAATTTGTTCACTGGCAAAATCTTTATTGTGCGGAAAATCAAAGCATTCAACCAACTGTTAGTCTACAAAAGAAGAAAAATCTACATACATTTCCACAATGCAAGAGCTATTATAGAATTCCCTGTAAAAGTTCTTAGACTCTTCGCAAATGAGGGTTTAGGGTCATAATAGGAAAACTCTAGAGCCGAGTAAGGAGGGTCTGGAAGGATATGGCCTCAGACGGTCTTCTGCTGATCTACTACGCTTCTGCTGCGCCACTCTGATCAGCAAGATGAATTCATCAACTTTAAGCTCCGAGACCTTTACATGAGAATCCAGGAGAGTCAGAACTCCCGAATGAGTGGTGTTGGAAATGCCAAGTGGCGTGTAAAGATAAGAACACGTGTATCGATAAATCTGATAATAAACGTGCATTGAAAACTATGTCGTGAGTACAAGCACACATGAACAGGAATGAGACATCAAGTGATGGGATAAACAGATGTGACAAAATCAGTTGTAAAGGCTCAGTATATAGATCATGAGATTGATACCTAGAGGGGATAATCCAAACAGGGAAACCTTCATCTATATACCATATACCTCATGTCTTTGTCAACTGAGTACGCACAACCTGAGTTGTCCACAATAACAGTTAAAATAGAATAGTATGAATCATCAAGAATTATACGATAACCAAGTATCCATAAAAATCAAGAATGAACAAGTCAGGAAGTCAGTAAAGTAGTACACAAGTGGTAATCATGAAACAAAACAGGAAATCCTAAGTAAACCCGACGGAAGTAAATACGGCAAGGCAAAAGTATGACCTAGTTACAAGCAAGACCATGAGTTATTATCTTGGTGTCTTATTATTATTACTCATCCAACCCATATATCTAGGCATGTGTCCTGGTGTACATCTTATCACATATACATCCATATATAAGTAACTCGAGATTGGTTATTGGAAGCTAATGAAGAACTGATAGTTCATATTTATAGTGGTTCCCGAGAGCACAGCCAATGGGGGCCTAAAATCTCCCTAACACGCATCTTTTGGGTGCCTAAAAGCGCCCTAACACTAATTGTCAATTTAGTATTTCTACCACTATAAGTAAGGCATCATACCGGCATTCATTACTTCCTCCCATTCCCAGTGTAGGTTGTCCCTTTTTTATAGCTTATTAAACATAACTATCAGATTACAGGAATGAGCAAGAACATAACTGGTCATAACAGGAGTACATAACAAGCATAAAAGGAGTACATAACAAGAGATCAGGTATGACATTCCCGTAATATGATAATTATGAGTAGAGAGTTAAACATGTATCAGGTTTTAACATGATAGTGACAAGTGATCAGGCCAGTGACAGGTGATAAGTGATATAAAACAGGGGCAGCTGTTAGTATGTAGGAGTCAGGTGATAACAGGAAAGTGATAACATATCAAGTGTAAGTATGACAAGCGAAACAGGAAAATAGTACCGATATAAGAGATCGGCACAAATACCAGGAAACCATTCATTTTCAGGAAAAATAGTATAAGTAAGATTTCAAACTCTTTACAATAATTAATAGAAGAATAGATAAACTAGCAGGCAGGCAATTTAGCGAGCAAGCGAAATCCAAGCAGAGCTAAACAATGCTGGGGACGAGATCAGCGAACAGAGGTTTATCACCAAAGCATCGGTGGAACCTGAAATGACTCGGCTTAAGATGCGAGTGTAAAATCTAGTAGAGTTCTGCCTAAGCTTGTTTAGTGGTAAAACACTGAGCGCTAAACATGCCACCAGGCGGAGCTGAGAGACCTGACGGTATAAGCGCACTCCTCTTTATAGAAAGTGGGTGAGAGAGCCTGGAGGCTAAAGTATGCCCAGGGTCTAAGTGCATTCGCAGCAGCTACCACGAAACACATAAGGGTGTAGGCCTAAAATCAATTGGGTAGATACAGAAACCCTGAGTCGGTACAAAGTACCTGAACGAGATGTTAGTACCATACGAGCATGCATATAAACATGATAATATCTAGACTACCATAGAGTGGTGAAACCCAGAGGCTAAGTATAGAAAGCCCAGAGGCTGAACGTAGCCCGGAGGCTGGGTATAGTACTTGTAAAAGTGTTAGTGTCAATCACATACACATAATAAGATAGTAGTGAGCAACATCACAGACATAGTACATGTACAGGAATATAAACTACCTAGTACAAACATTCATCACAGGCATATACATGTACAAGATTGGATACACGGCCAAAAATAAATATAAGGGCACAACCCAATACAAAATGCCATAAAAATACAGAAAAAATATACGTCGACCCGGTGAAGCGGGAAAAATTCAAAATGAGGCGAGTACACTCACCTAAATGCTAGAAAACGCAACGAAATCTCAGAGTCCAAACACGTGCGCCTGCCACCAAAATATAGTAAAATATATTAACATTTTTAGAGAGAGAAAGAGAATAAGAAATAGGAGAGAGAGAAGAAAGAGAAAGAATTATAGAGAGAAATAGGAGAGAAAAAGAGAGAGAGGAGAGAGAGAAGAGAGAGATTTAGGAAAAGAAAAGAGAAAAGGGGGGCTGCTGCCCTTGCTCACGGCCCAGGGGCCCCACGGCCGAACTAGCCAGGGGCCCGGACGGCATTGGCTGGCCAGCCACCTGGCCCAGAGAGCAGCGATTGCCTGGGCCCAAGGGAGAGAGGAATAGATAAAAAGAGGGAGAGAGAGGGAGTTGGAAATGGAGGTGGAGATTATGGTATTGGGTGATGGAGATGATGGAGGTAGTGGTGTTAGTTTAGAGGTGATAAGGTGTTACAGGTGGTGGTCTTGGCCGATAGAGGAGGGGATCTGGTGGTGGGAGGTGGTGGAAGTGGTGATGGGTTAAAGAAGAAGAAGAAGTTGGAAATGGTGGTGGTTGAGGAGAATAAGTAGGAGATAAAGGAGGAGAGTGGATGAGGGGGTGGTGTACAGAGCTGCCGCTGGCCTGGGGTTGCTGACGAGGTGGGGTCCGCGCTGAAGATGGCTAGTGGCCTTTGTTGGAGGAGAAGAGAACTTGAGAGGAGAGGAATTTGAAAAATTGAAGATGGATGTGAAGAGATTAGAGAGAGAATGAGAATTTGTGATAGATAGATGGAGATTAAGGAAGAGGGAGGGAAAATTTTTAGAGGGAAAGGGGGAGATGGGCTGCTGTGCTACAGTTGGTTGCCGGGGAAGAAGAAAGAAGGAAAAAAGAAAGAAAGAGAGGAGAAGAAAGAAAAGAAGAGAAGATAAGGAAAGAGAAAGAAAAATGAAAAAGAAAAGGAAAAGGAAAAAGAGAGAGTAATGGGAGGGGGCTTGTAACGGGCCGCATGTTGGGGGGGAGTGGGCGCAGTGATTGGACGGGAGAAAAGAAAGGAAAAGAAAGAAAGAAAGATATGAGAAGATTCCAAAAAATAATTATAATATAATAATGTCGTGAAATAACGACTGTTCTAGAAAAATCCCAAAAGCACTCAGATGTAGAAAACATTATCTTAAGAAATAATATGAAATCAATTTTTAGAAATAAAATTTTATTTTAAAATTAAAAATCATGGAATCAACTAGCGATACTGGCTGACACCAAATCCGGCCGATCTTTGATAAATTCAGAAAAATTTCAGAAAATGTACTAAAGTAAAAAAATATGATTCTAAGAAGCATTATGAAAGCAGAATTTAGAAATTCAACTCTGATTGTAAATTAAAAATCCTAGAAACGACCAGTGATGCGGTCGACACCGATTTTTGAAGATTTTATAAATTAATTTGAAAAAATTCTAAAAAATCATGAAAAATCTAGAATATTGAAAAATAATGTTTGAAACTAAAATCGATCAAATCTAACCACCAAAAAAGACCAAATCGGGTAATAAACTAGGATCAGGTCTCCGGTTCAGATTAGGGCTGACTCCGAGTCCACGAACCCGGATCCAATACAAAACGATCACATAAATAATCAAAAAACAAAAAAAAATAGGAAGTAAATTTGTAACGCCCCGATCTGGCGGGTACGGAGACGTTACTGCGACGTATATACGCAGGTCAGAAATACCCTCACGTATATACGCTAAGCATCAGTACAGGCAAGAATCAGGGTATGGAAGCAAGTGGTGCATTATACATTCCAACATATGAGTACAATTACAAAGTTATCACCAGAGGTGATCCAATATTACATGAATATTACATCACTGATATGCGCAATTGCGAGATTACAAAGAGATGTACAAGTATGAACAGTACACAGGCACTCACGAGTTTACAAAGGAAAACTCGAGAGGCGCAAGGGGGGCCTGGAAGGATAGAGCTCTGGGCGGTCTGCTGGAGATCCACGCTACCGCTGCGCCACTCTGATCAGCAACTAGGGGAATCCACACGCTCCAAGCTCCATGACCTGGACATGAGGATCCAGGGGAGTCAGATAGAACTCCCCAGGCGAGTGGTGATCAAAAGCCAGATGGCGTGCTTAGATAAGTACAAGTGTATCGATAAAACTGAATCATAATCATGCATTGAAAACCGTGTCGTGAGTATAAACATGCATGAGCTAGTAGACATAGAACAAGTGATATCAAACAGGAAGTATTCATGGTAAGATAAGATAAGAATAGGAGACTGAAGGAATGGAATACAGGTGGTGAAGCAGGGTATGAGCAGCAAATATAATAATAATCATAAAACCGAAAATCTGAAGTAAAATCCAGTACAAGCAAATATGGCGAGGCATATCACAGATTCATAGCCGTCTAAGTTGCAGGCTTCAGTATGCGTCCCATTCCACATACTTCTACTTACAACTTAAAGAGCAGGTTTTTATCTTAGCACTTTATTATTATTATTACTCGTCTTACCCTGATATCTAGATATGTGAACTAGCGTCCCAGCATACATATATTCATATCTGAGTAAAACAAGGTTGTTATTGGAAACCAACGGGGTATCAACGAACTATGTTTACAGTGGGTCCCGTGCTTGCCCGGGACCACGGTCCATGACGTTCCGTTACTGGTGCTCGGAACCAGCCGCAAGGCGTACAGGAGGGTCTTATGGAATGCCCTTATCAAGATGGTACCAGGAATGAGGGAACCAGCACTCCCCTGGGTCGCCTGGAGGCCCACAGGTCAGACCGGAAGTTTTAGTTGCACAACATGCCTAGTACCACTGTAAACACGAACACATATTGATAGCCGCAAGTTTCCCCCGACCCGATGCAAGTTGTCCAGTTTTATGGTTTATTAGATGATTATCAGATTTCGGGAATGAGCATGAGCAAGTCAGGATTATCAGGAATACATGTATATCAGGAGTACTGGTTCGTACTATAAGGTATCACATGTGTAACAGGAGTACAGTTTGTACTATCAAGATGTCAGGTCATAATTCCCGTTATCGTGATAATCATGAGAGTCAAGTATATCATGCCGGGTGTCAAGTGATAGCATGACAGGAGGATGATATTTAGTAGGTGACAAGTCATGTCAAAAGATTGATATTAGTCCGATGGCAAGTCATGCCTTAACAAGAGGTCTTGCCAAGAAGTATCATGTCTACAGTCAGGTGATAACACATCAGTTGACAGGTAATGCAACAGGTATTAAATAGTAGCATGTGTAAAGCATGTCAGGTAAGTACATGGCATGTGATAGAATAGTAGCTGAGCAACCAAGCGGAGCTAAGCAAGCTGGAGGCACAGACAGCAAACAGTATTTAACACTGGAGCGTCTGGCATGATTACCGGGACGACTCGGCTTAAAGTGCGAGTAGAAAATCCGGCAGCATCTCGCCTAGACGAATCTAGTGGTAAAGTGCTGAACGCTGATCATGATAACCAGGCGGAGCTGAACAAGCTGGAGGCACAGGCAGCGAACAGAGTTTAGACACTAATGCGCTTGGCGAGGTCACCGGGACGACTCGGTTTAAGATACGAGTAGAAAATCCGGCAGCATCTCGCCTAAACGAATTTAGTGAATAAAGCGCTGAGCGCTAAGTATGCTCACCAGACGGAGCTGAGAAACCTGAAGGTCCCAATCATGTCTCCTTCGAGATAGTGAGAGACCGGAGGCTGAAGGGTCCAGAGAAACCTGACGGTCCCAATCACGTCTCTTTCGAGATAGTGAGTGACCGGAGGCTGAAGGGTCGACCGCGCATAGTATAAAGCAGTAAAATACATCACAGGCATGGTATATGAACAAGAATTAAACTACCCTAATACAAGCATTCGTCACAGAGCAATACATGTCCAGTCATTGGCACTCGGCCATACACAGATACAGGGACGCAGCCCAATACATAATACATGAAAACATGGAATAAAATACATATCGACCCGACGAAGCGGGGAAACCCAAATGGAGGCGAGAGCGAGGACACTCGCCTAAATCACCGGAAAGGCCGAAAACTCTGAAATCCATGGAACTCGCGCACGCGCCATAAAATAATATATAATTATGAAGAGAGAGAAAGTGAAGAGGAGAGAGAAAGAGACACAGGGAGACGCGGGTTTATGAGAGTGAGACGCGGGGGTCGCAGACGCGGGAGTCGCGTCGCGCGAATAGCAGACGCGGTAATCACAGACGCGGGAGTCGCGTCGCGAAGATGCCATAAACGCGGGGTCCGAGACCCGCGTTCAAGTCAGGGCACGAGGAGAACACAGACGCGGGTATTATCTCCGCGTCGTGTCGACACGAGAGGGACACAGACGCGGGCCTGAACTCCGCGCTGCGTCAATACAAGAACGCGAAGGCCGCGTTAAATAGATGTCAAGTTCGTGAAGACTCGCGTTAAGGAGTTGCCTGGACGCGGGGGTGAGATCCGCGTCAGTAATTAATAGAGAGAGACAGGGAGATAAGGAGAGACAGTACAGGAGAGAGAAAGAGATTCCTAGAGAGAGAATCTAGAGAGAGAAAGAGTGAGTTAGAGGGAGGAGAGAGAATCTAGAGAGAGCTTGTAATGGGAGGAGAGAGAGAGAAGAGGGCAGGAGAGAGAGAGAGGAGAGAGAAAGTCCAGGAGAGAGAGATTGAGCAGGTAAGAGAGAGAGTTGAGAGAGAGAGAGAGAGAGAGAGAGAGGGACAGGAGAGAGAGGAATTAGGGGCTGCTCACGCAGCCCTCCCCCCTCACGCAAGGAGGGCCCACAGGGCTGTGGGCCCTGGGGGACCTGGCCAGCCCTCTGCCGGCCCGGGGACTAGCCGGCGGCGGTCCTGGCCGCCGGTGGCGCCAACCGGAAGGGGAAGAGAGAGAGGTCAAGGGGGAGAGGGAGAAAGTGAGAGAGAGAGAGGGAGAAAAGAAGGAGAGGGGGGCTGTTGCCCCCCCCAGCCGCGCACAAGGGCCCAGGGGCCCCTCCTTGGCCGCTCACGGCCGCCGGCACGCCGTCGGCGGCGCCCAGGTCCGGGGTGGCGCCGGCCACCCCAAAGAAAGGGGAAAAAGAGGGGATTTGGGTTTTGGGGTGAGAGGTTTGTGGTGGAGGAAGAATTGAAGGAGATGAGAAGAAGAGGAGGAGTATGGTGTTGTGGGTGGTTGGGTGGAGAAGAAGGTGGTGGTGGAGCTGATTTGAAGAAGATGATGAAGAAGAAGAAGGTGGATTAGGTGGTGGTTTTGAGGAGGATGGGGATGGTGGGGTTATTGGTGATGGAGGAGAGAAAGCTTGGCCGCCGGAGTTGGGGGGATCACTCGCCGGCGACGTGGCCGGAGCGCCGGCGGTGGTGGTGGCCGGTTGGGGCGTCGGCCATCTCCAGGAGAAGAATGAGAGGGAAAGAAATGGGGAGAAGAGAAGAAGAAAGGAAAGAAAAAGAAAAGAAAAAGAAAATGAAAAAAAGGGGGGTGATGATGGAGGGATGTGATTGATGGGAGAGGGATTTAATGAGGGGGGTAAGGTGGCGTCGCCCACGTGGAGGGGAGTGGGCTGAAGTCGGTTGGAGGAAAAAGAAATGGAAGGAAAGAAAGAAAGAAAGAAAAGATTAAATAATAATATTATAATATGGCCGCGAAATATCGACTGTTCCAGAAAAATCCCCAAAAATACCCAGAGGTAGAAAACGTCATCCTGAAGAATAATATGAAATCGGTTTTCAGAAATAAAATCCCGTTTTCAAATTAAAAATCCGGAAGTCAACCGCCGATACCGGTCTACACCGGGTCGGCCGGATTTTGATAAATTCTGAAAAATCTCAGAAAATGTATTAAAGAATAAAATATAATTTTAAGAAGTAAAGTGAAAGCGGAATTTAGAAATTCAATCCCGATTGTAAACTAAAAATCCTGGAATCAACCAGCGATACTGGCCGATACCGAATCCGGTGGAATTTTCATAAATTCATAAAATCCTCAGAAAAAGTATTTAGATAGGAAATGTGGTTTTAAGAAATAATGTAAAAAGGCACTTCTAGTAATTCCAATCGATTTATAAATTAAAAATCCGGGAGTCGGTCAGCGGCACTGGTCGACACCGGTTTTGAAGATTTTCAACTTAATTCAGGAAAATTTCAGAAAATCATAGAAAATCTAAAATATTGAAAAATGATATCTAAAACTAAAATCGGTCAAATCTAAACACCAGAAAGACCAAATCGAGTAATACCCTAGGATCGGGTCCTCGGTTCAGACTGGGCTGACTCCGAGTCCGTGAATCTGGATCCAAGACAAAACGATCATAGAAATAATTCATAATACAAAACAAATACAGGAAGTAAATCGAAAAATACGATCGAAAAATCTGAATACGCAACCAAGTACGTATTCTGGGAGCGGGGTGTTACAAAATTAAAAAATATGATCAAAAAAATCTGAATATGTATCTAAGTACGTATTCAGGGAACGGGGTGTTACAAGTGCAGCACAATTTTATTTTTACTAAACCAAAATACAATGGAATGGCAAAGAATTGATACGTTCCATGATTGCACACATTTATTGCATTATTCTTTATTACATTTCACATTTATCATGTAATAAATCTGCTAAATTTCTTGTCTTAAATGTCTATTTTGTAGAAGATAATCATGAGGAGAAAGAGGATAAAATCAAATAAATATCAGTTAAATTCAGATTTAACTAGATCTATTTAGTTAGAGGAGGATGATCCCAAATCCAGTTCGTTAAATTCAGTTTTTGGTGAATCAGGTAGTTAAAGCTAAAGATCAACTAAGGATAAAATTAAATGCAGAGTCCAAATCCAAAGGGATAAATGGATAAAGAGAAGATCAACGGATGAGATGAAAAAATTCTGACTCAGATTCTAGCTGGATATATTTTAGTATTTGAATCATAACTTTCGCTACAAGAACGCAAATCTGATGGTTCAAGATGATCCTGAAAGGGGCCTTAAAGGCTACGACTTTAAGTTGATCATTATTTCTAATTTTGTCATTTGATAAGTTATATCTAGCAATTAATACGCCAATAAGCTGCAGATCAGAACTGAATATGCACATCAAATCAAGTTTGGAGATAAGGGAAGGATTCAAATTCAAAAATAGTCTGCTTTCCTTATCTTCATACTCCTCTACCCTCTGCATTTCTCCTATAAATACCTACAATCTCAAAGGCAAAAGGTGAACGACCTAGCAGAGATAAATTTTAGGCCAGTTTTTCATTCTTTTTTAGTGTAGTTTTTATTTTCTTTTTATGTAATTTTTATTTCTTTGTAAGCATAGGTTAGACTGAGATTCATGTAAGTAAGAGAGAGGCTTATGTTGAGAGTGACACTGATGTACCCTCCTCCTTTCTTCCGTCGTTTCTGTAAGCAATAAAAGGTAACTTTTTTTTGTGTTCGTCTTTACTTTTGTTTTCTTCTACTTCTTTCAACTTTTTCTCTTTTGGTTATGATGAGCATCCAAGTGAATAAAGAAGCATCAGTATAGCCATGTTTGTGTGAGTGCCACCAATATTTCATAATGATGTTCTCCTCCTCAAGATTCTGTATCCTTTCATTCTTGTTCATCTTGATGATGTAATGTGAATGGGGACTGAGCTCAATCTTATGGGTTATGCGTTGATCTCCTCCAAAGTATGGTAAAACATGCAAGGGTTCCAGATAAGTCATCAACCAAAGGAGGTAAGTTTTTCTTTTAGGTTTTCTTTTCTTTTAATTTTAGTGTAAATTACCAACATCACAATCATCCAAATCTCTTTCACTCTTTTTCAACTTCTTTGTACGTATCCACTTCCATTTTCTCCACCTTCTCTATCTATCACTTTCTTTCTAACTTAACTTTAACTCTTTTCATTTTCTTTTAAAGAACTAAAAGAAGAATTTTAACCATTCTTTGTAACCTAAAAGAGAACTTATCAAAAAGCTTCCATCGCTAGTCCCTCCTTGTGGATCACGACCCACATAGCCACTTGCTATTGCGGTAGTATTGAGTACTTGCACATCTCTATTTTAAAGCTCTGAAATTCTATATTTTGTGTGCAGGTTCCAACTCAATCAAATATTGGCGCCGTTTCCGGGGAGGGACGGTAAGTTATTCTCTTTTTAGATTTATATTTTAGGTTAACTTTCTTCTTTGTTTTTGGTGTACAGATTTAACAACAAGGATTTTTTGCTGCAGTGCACATATAAGTGGCCCTGGTCTCTGCTGAAGAAAGCAGAGCCCAGAAGCTCTCAGATTTACTACATTCTTGTGGCAATCTAAGTGAACTACTAGCCTGTATTTTCTGCAGGTTGGCTGAATTGCATAGTTTAATATCTGTAGCATTTATCTCCTTATTTGAATCACTGTATATATGCTTCTAATACAACAATAAAAAGTTGATTGTAAATGCTAAAAATGATTTAGACTTTGCATTTAGGCACGTGTCTATTTCATTACATTTTCTATTTATTGTTGAAGAGTGCTGGAGCCAAGGTATGTGTGCATTGCATTTAATATAAGGTTCATTCTTGTATAAAATATTGCTTGAGTGTTACTTTTTTCTGCATACTTGTACACTGCACTAAATTGATTTAAGGGCTTGTCTTATAAACAAGATAAGGTGGGAAAGTTATTACTCTCCCTTAGCCCACAAATAATCTCCTCACCCACTAACCCAAGCCTAATTAAAAACTGAGTAGACGTTGGCCCTAAGGACATCTCGGACTCAAATAGGAGACTGATCTAAGGGGGAGTTGATTGAATCTGACTCTTGCCAAATCGGTGACTAAGATTGGGGATTGAGCAGAGAAACCTCAAAGACTGGTGGTTTGGCTTAATTAGGCCCGTCGCTTCTGCGCGGATGCCTCCTACCAATCTTGCCCCTACCAGGCCAATTAACTAGTGGTCAGATTCGACACTATACCCTCCGTGGATAGTCTAACCAGTTAGGAGTCGTCTAGATCTAAGATTTACCCTAAATTAGGTTAGATTTTTTTCTTTTTATTTGTTGCTTATTTGTTTGTTTTTCTTTGTTGTGTGATATGGCTTATAATAATAATTTTTTCAATTTTAATCGTAATTCATATTACACCCCAACCTCTTTTTTAGATATTACCAATCCGGCATATCATAACTTTAACCAACCTAGTGTGCTGGATTGGTCTTATTCGAATCAATATAGCCCATGCCCCCAATCTTATAACCATAATTTTCAAAATAATTTCAACTCTTTACAGAGTCAGTGGGGATTCACCTCCCTCGAGTCTAATTTTCAACCAACTTGTCTTCCTTATCCACCTTTCCATAATACTTCCAAGATTCATACTCAGTTTCACCACTTCAAAATAGAAAACCATCAATATTGGAAATGAGCATGCGTGAGTCCAAGAAATAATCACAAAATCTGACGGGCTCACAATTTCACCACAAATTTTAAAACAAAACTTCATCTTTTCAAGTCTAATCGCAGTAAAACGATGAACCAATCGACTATGAAAAGATGCTTGAAGCCATGACTCAGACTCAAATTGCTCGTAATCTTGACATAGATATGATAGTCCAAACTCTTCGTTCTCACCGTTTGACCATTTCTGATGTCACTAACCATTCTGTTAGAGCTGAAGAATCATGTTGTTTTGAAAAACAATTTCCATTTCAGTACAACCATTTGAACTTGCCCAAACTCTAAATTTTGAAAATGACATTGACAGTTTGGCAAGTTATCCCTTTGCTGAAATTGATCTTGAGAATGAATATGATCCTGAATCTCAACTTGGTGATTCAATTCTACTTCCTGATTCAATAATGACTCCGGTGTCTTCACCTGATTTTAATCTTTTTTTCGAGTCAACATTGGATCCTGTGCCAATTCATCATGAAATTGAATCACCAATCTTTTATGATCATATTGAACTTGATGAATTTCATACTTTTGAAAGTCCCATTGACAAATTGGCAAGTTCTCATTTTTATGAAATTGAACTCAATGAGAAATATGACCTAGATTCTCTAATTTGTGATCCAGTTTAAATTCCCGAATGAATATTTACTCCTGTTTTGTTACCCGACTTGAGTAATATTTTAGAGTCAGTTTTGATTCCCACACCTATCATTCTTGAGCTTGAATCACCAATATTAAGTCACATTCCATTGTGGAGAAATGAATGTTGACTTGAGTTTCAACTTCCTGATTTGGACCCACTTCCTGAACCAATCTCGACTCTGAACCTTTACTTAACTTAAGTCACTTTCCTGAGTCAGTATTAGTTTTCGTACTTCTTAAGTCTAAGTCAATCATTCCATCTTTTCACACTCCATTTTGGGACAAGACGGTTGACAAAATTGACTCCAAAATTAATTATGAAATTTGGAAATTAGATGGGATAAAATATATAATAAAAATCATTCATGTATACATCATTTTAGTGGGTTATATTAGAGAGATTTCTCGTAGGTTCCTCCGAACTCCACGAAAATTCGATTGGGCCGCATTTCGTGGACCAATCAGACCACCACCGGAACCACCACCTTAAAGTAATATTTTCCTTCCCTTTCTTCTTTTTCATGCATCTATGCATTAATCCATACATTAAGGACAATGCATGAGATGTGTGGAGGAGGGTCTAACATAACTTAGGTTTTTCTTTTAATTTAAATAAAAGAAATAATTAACATTTTCTTTACTTTTAAAAACTTTTTAAAAATAGAAATAATATTTTGACATATTTTTTATAAGAAATTAAGTCAATTTTAAGGAATAGAATAATCATAATTAGGATTTTCTTATACTTAATTAAAATAAGATTTCTTGTTTGATTTTTAGGGTTAGGAAGATAATTTGTCAAAGTAATTTAGTCTTGATCTTTGCCTTGATGAAATATTCGCACTTTATACGCTTTCACACTTAGGGTTCAAAGACAAAGATTCTTATGCCTTATTAAAAAATATATATATATATATGTATATCTATAAAAAATAAACAAATCTAATTATTGATTAGCTAGGTGCTTAGGCCTAAGCAAGTCTTGGTATTTATGTAAAAGATGATTAGATAAGTTTGAAAAAAAAGATATATCTATATATATATCTATAAATATCCTCTGAATAAGCTGGGTAAACCATGTAGGAGTAAAACATGCAAGGGTTCCAGGTAAGTCATCAGCCAAAGGGGGTAAGTTTTTCTTTTAGGTTTCTTTTGTTTTAATTTTAGTGTAAATTACCAACACCATAATCATCCAAATTTCTTTCACTCTTTTTCAACTTCATTGTACATATCCACTTCCATTTTCTCCACCTTTTCTATCTACCACTTTCTTTATAACTTAACTTTAAATTTTTTTCATTTTCTTTTAAAGAACTAAAAGAAGAATTTTAATCATTCTTTATAACCTAAAAGAGAACTTATCAAAAAGCTTCCATCGCTACTCCCTCCTTGTGGATCACGACCCGCATAGCCACTTGCTATTGCGGTAGTATTGAGTAATTGCACATCTCTATTTTAAAGTTCTGAAATTCTATATTTTGTGTGCAGGTCAAACCTCAATTATGCCACTTATACTTATTCTATCAGTTTTACTTCCGGCAAAATTCACATTATTATATCCCAATAGATCAAAACTAACATACTTAGAATAATATAAACCGAAGTCCAATGTGCCTTTAACATATCTAATAATTCATTTTACATTATGCAAGTGTGATTTCTTAGGTGAAGTTTGAAAATGTACACAACAGCAAACACTGAATATAATATCAGGTGTACCTGTAGTTAAATAGAGAAAACTCCTAATCATACCTCTATAGAGTTTCTCATCTGTACTCTTGCTACTAGCATCTTTATCAAGTTTAATAGAAGTACTCATTAGAGTGGACATCTCCTTTGAGTTTTCCATCTTGAACTTCTTAATAAGCTCATGTGCATACTTTCTCTGGTTGATAAAAATTTCATCCTTTTCTTATTTGATATGCAAACAAAAAAAGAAGTTTAGTTCTCTTATGAGACTCATTTCAAATTCTTGTTGTATTTTTGTAGGGAAATCTTCACAAAGTTTCATAAGTAGCACCGAAAATAGTGTCATCAACATAAATTTGAACTAGTAAGATATTTTAGTCAACATGTTTGATAAATAAATTAGTATTAATCTTTCTTTTAGAAAAATTATTTTCAATAATAAAATTTGACAATTTTTCATACGAAGCACGAGGCGCTTGTTTCAAGCCATACAAAGCCTTTTTTAATTTGAAAACATGATACGAAAAAGCACAATCTTCAAAATTTGGAGGTTGTTTTACATAACCTCCTCATTTAAAAATCCATTTAACAAGTCACTTTTAACATCCATTTGAAATAATCAAAAAATTTTAAAACTTGCATAGGGTAGAAGCATTCAAATCGCTTCTAATCTAGTAACAACAGAAAAAGTCTCATCAAAATTTATGTCCTCTTGATATTATTCTTAAGCAATAAGTCAGACTTTGTTTCTAGTAATAATGTTACTTTCATCTACCTTGTTATGAAAACCCATTTGGTACCAATGACACAACAATTTTTGGGTCTATGTACAAGATCCCAAATATTATTTCTATCAAAGTTCTTCAATTACTCTTGCATATCCATAAACCAAAACTCATAATCCAAAAATCTCATTAACATTTTTAGGGTTCAATATGAGATAGAAAAATCAAATGTGAGCAGTTCACTTTTAGCTTGAGATTAAGTTTTTACCCCTCTTAATACATCACCTTTTATCAAGTCAGTTGGATGATCTTTAATGGTCTTCTAAGACTTAGGCAGCTCTGGATGAGATGTTTTTTGAGTCTCAGTTTGCTCTATAGGTTCAAATTTTTGCCCATCAGAAGTATGTTCACTACTGGTAGGATCATATTACTTATTAGGAGGATCGATTCTTCCAAGATCTTTAGAACCTTCAATATCTCATCATCGATGATCTTTGAAATATGAGTGTTAGTCTCATTAAAATTTACATGCATAAATTTTTCAACATTTAATGAGCTTTTATTAAACACTCTATAAGCTTTACTAAAAGAGGAATAACTGATCGTTCACTAATATTGTATATTTATTATCATATTCCCATATTTATCTTGTAATAAACCCTACTATTTAACTTATTTATTGTTTAATGGTATGCATGTGATGATTAATGGAGAAGGAGAGTATAATCCCAAATCTATTCCAACTAATTCAGATTTACATGAATTTATTTGGCTAGCTTGAGAAATCAAAGAAGATATTGGCAAATCTAGAAACCCAAAACAAATTTTATCAGAAAACATAGGATATCGAAAAGAGGGGATCTGTGTTGGCCCAGAGGCCTTCCACTCTAGTTTTGATGATGATTAACTCATATAGTTATGTTTACTAATAATCTTGCGATGTTTAGTTTCAGATACTTAACCAAGATATTAGTAGGTGATTAGCTTCAACAAAGGTGTTTTGGAGTTTTTCACAGGTGATTCAAGAGCCCGAGCGTCAGTTCATATTTAGCACTCGTTGGAGTCAAGCTCGGTGGATCACGGTTTAGATCGAGTCGACTTGGAGATGGCACTCTACAAGAAGACTTTGGTACATTACTTAGTTTATAGTTTAGATCCATCTATTAAAGATTAAAAAGTGTGATATGCTCAAGTTCACAACACACACACGTTTCATGTTTTAGTTTTGGTTTTCGGTTTTTGGTTTAACCTATCTTGGTTTTCATGAATAGATAGAATCAACAAGTTTACTTGGTTTAATGTATATTAGATTTATTCTATATACATGTGTGCTTCAACTATTTAAACAAACTTAGTTTGATAGTCTATTTCATGAGTTTGGAGTTTTGGTATTTTAACAAAAACTTATTTTTGGATTTATGTGTCAAAAACATTGATATATATATCTTTATATGTATATTGGATTATATCCATATACTACATGCCTAAATGTTGTTTCATATCATGTTTTTGTATTTGGATGAGTTTTGGACAAAACATGTTTTCATCTCAAAAATCCAAGTTTTGGAAAATACGGAATTTGGTTTTCGGTAAAATTTCCATAACAAAAAAATGGTTCAAATTGTTTGAAATATGTGTTGAATTTTTCCACACATGTTTGTATATCAAAGTATTATAATAAAACTATTTTTGTGAATTTTTAGAGATTTTATGGGATTTATTTGGCAATTAAAAACCTAGTTTTCTGATCCCTTAAAAACCCTGCCAGGCTATGGCGGTCGACCGGACCAGTAGTCGGTGGACCGGACGTACACAAGAATGTGCATAAGGCCGTGTCAGTTGGTCGGTCGACCGAGCGGTCTACCGACTGAAGACAACCCACTCTCGGGTTGCCCCGGTCGACAAGGCAGTCGACCGGCCAGAGTGCCGTTGCTCTCTGGTTCAGAGCCCGGTCGACCGGGCGGTCGACTGGAAGACTCAGCAGTCAAAAATATTGACCGTTGGCCGGTCGACCGGCCAGTCAACTAGAAGGTCAAATCTGACCTTTCTGCCAGCCAACGGGCAGAATTTTCTATGGGCTATAAATACCCCATTTGAGAGAGGTTTTCCTCTAGAATTTTTGAGCCAAAAATTTCCTACTCTCTAGTATTTTTAAAAGCTTGTTTTCAAAAGAGTTTATTGGTTTTAAAGATCACTCTTTATTTTTTTTTCAAGAGTTGAAAAAATCAAAGAAAAATATAGATTTGGGATATTTGCTTTGTTCATCATTTCTATCAAATACTAAGTTGTTTTCCCAAGTATTTTTCCTTATGATTTGTTTCCCAACATCTTGATTTTCCACACTTGAGCTATATTATTCTATCCTATCTATTAGGATCTTTTATTTGTGGGAAAATTAGTTTGTGGTTGTGGTAACCACCAAGTTATAAACTTCCTTCATTGTGATATCCCTCTAGTGAGAGGTGATTGATTTGGTATCCCTCTATTGTGAGGTGATTGTGAAAGTTATGGTTGGCTCCCTCTAGTGAGAGGTTGAGATTGTATTTAGCTCCCTCTAGTGAGAGGTGGAGTTGGTGTTAGAATCTCTCAAGTGTTAGGTGATTGTTTTGTATTGGCTAAGTGCCTGCCCCTCTTGTGTGAGGTGATTTTTGTGTTGGTTGTGCATTCAAATGTGTTTCAATATCTTGTTTATGTATTTGAACAAGTTTTTGATGAATAGCTTTTCATTTTGAAGTCTTCTTAAAAATTCTTGAAGACAAAAATAAAACGAGTTGCAAAAATACAAATTTTTTTGTTTCAAGCTTAATTTCTAATGCCTCAAATTGTTTGTAACATGGGTTAATCTTTGATCAAACATATTTGTATTTCAAGTGCTTACATGAACTTATTTTTGTGGATTTTATGTGACTTTATGGGAAATTATGGGTATTTAAAAGATCAAGTTTTAAACCCTAAAATCCAGCCTGAGACTACTGGCGGTCGACCGACCATTCGACCGGACCAGATCTCGGTCGACCGGGCGTTTGACCGATGTGCACAGGACGTGCACAAGCTTTGTCCATTGGGCCAGTTGACTGACCTAGAGAGCTGGCTCTCTAGATCTGGCCCCGGTCGATCGCCCGGTTGACCGACCAGAGAGTTTACTCTCTGGTTCTCGCCTCGGTAGACCGGGCGATCGACCGACAGGCATATTGCCTTGGGCGGTCGACTGGCCGGTTGATCGACAACCCCAATGGTCAAAAATTTGACGTTGGCCAGTCAACCGGGCGATCGACCGACAGTTCATTATTGGCCTGTTCTGGACCCCAACGACTATAGTTTGGGAATCCTATAAATATGGGTTCCCTTTGCCAGTTTCTCCCAAGATTTTTGAGAGCAATTTTCCCACCTTCTCAAGCGTTTTAACAAAGTTTTTAAAAGAAGTTTTGTGCCAAAACTCTTATCTTTTATTGTTTCAAAATTTCTACAAAATCAAAGAAAATCAAGATTTGGGAATTTTAGTTTTTTGTTCTTCAATTTCATATCTATCTACAAGTTTTTTCAAAGTATTTTCTTTGTTGTTTTATTTTCAAATATTTTATTTTCTCACATACTTGAGCTATTACCTCAAATCTATCTTTAGGATCTTTGCAGTGTGAGAAAATTGTTCGCGCTCCTTTGAGATCACCAAGAGAGAGTTTGTGATCATTGGATCACCAAGTGTTACTTCTTCCTTGCTTTGTGCTAGGCTTAGTGCCCACCTCTTATACAGAGGTTTGTGTTGTAGAGAGAGAAGTTGTGTACTCATGGTGTTGAGTCATAATTCCTCAGTGGAGGTCCCTTTGTGGAAGGTTCTGTGTGGACATACTGGAAATCTTTCTGTGTAAAGGTAGGGATGTAGCGCAGTGGCTCGAACCTCGAAACATATCTTGGTATTTGCGTGTGATCCACTATCTCTCAACTCCATATGTTTTTATATCTAGTATTGCATTACATTGCTCATATTATATACATGCTTTGTATTATTTGTGTGCTCACACTTATGTTGAACTAAGAGAGCTTCTAATAGCATCTCAACTTTTAGTCTAGAGAAATCTAGAGGAGTAGTTTCAGAGCCCTTCAGGGAGAATTTGAGCTCACTCTTGGTTACATATAGTGTGTTAGTAATTAGTTTTTAAATTTCACAATATTTGTCCTAGATTAGGTTGTACAACTATTCAGCCCCATCTAGGTGTACCTACAATAATCCCAATTTCTAGCCTTATTTGGCCCAAAAAATAAATCCTATATGCTTCAAATACAAGAAAAAAATTGTGCTCAGCAAAGAACTTATACATAATGAACTTACAGAAAACTAAAGAACTGCAAAAGATGGTAGACAGAGCACTTACTGTCCCTGAAGAATTCAGGAGAAAGATCCTCTAAAAATTCAGCTATCTGGCCGAACTTCTGCCTTAAACGTCGTGGATCTGGTGCGTGAGGTCTCTGGAACTCCTTCTCCTAGCTATAAAATGCTCTGTTTGAGAGGTTGGACTCGGATTTGTGAGAAATAAAAGAAGGTTGAAGTTAGTATACATAGGAAATGTATGTACCATTATCCCAAAACTACCCCTCATTTGAATTTGAAATTCAAATTTTGAATCCTAGGAGATGTTGGAAACTGAATACCCTTGGGAAAAGTTGAGGGAGTTTTGAAATTTGAAATTTGAAAAATAATTTGGATTTTTTTCCGATTTGAATAGGATGAAATAAAGAAGATAAAAGCAAGGAAAGGATAAAGTTAAAGAAAAAATAAGGAAAGATTTCAAAGAAGAAAGTTTTCAAAAAAATTCAAAAAATTTTACCCAACCCCATGCCTAAATTGTGCTATGTCCCCATGCACAAAATTAGGTTTGAGAATCACCCCAAAATTTTCAAATTTGAAAAAACATATCCAAATTTAAATCAGGACTGATTTATTATGAAGCAAATCTATTTTTGAAAGCTACATATCTCGAAAAATAGACTCAGAAAAACAAATAATTTGAAAAGTTTACACCTGAAAGATTCCTGGTCAAACGCTTACCAGAGTGTAGCTAGCTGGCCGAGAATTCGGCCAGCGGCTGAACTTTCTGGTCCTTTGATGTTCTATCTTCTGGTGCTTATGTTGTGGTGATTTTGTGATACATCTGGGAATATTGGATCAGTCTACAAAGGGAGGTACCTGACATACAGAAGACACAAGTTAGTACCAAAGAAAATTAAAAATAGAAAAATAATAAAAGAAGTTGAAAAACTTGAGTTGCCTCCCAAGAAGCGCTTTAAGTTATAATCATTAGTTAGACTTTCTGATGCACATTAAGATGCCTCATCTAGGAGAAAGGAAACGTTGTATTTGGTGAAGTCGCCTTCCATGTATGATTTGAGTCATTGGCCGTTTACCTAGAACGTCCCCTTTGTCAGGTTATGAATTTCAGTTGCTCCATGTGTAGTACTTGAGTTACCTTAAAAGGACCTGACCATCTCGAATGTAAGTTGCCCAAAAATAGATGAAGGTGAGAATTTAAGAATATTTCTGTCCTTTTTTGAAGTCTCTCAACAAAATAGCTTGTCATGCCAACGTTTGGTATGCTCCTTGTAGATCCTTGTATTCTTATAAGCATTGCTGCAAAATTTTTCCATCTCATTGAGTTGCAACATTCTTTTCTCTCCCACCAATTGCATGTCAAAATTAAGTAATCGCATTGCACAATAAGCCTTGTGCTCCAACTCCACTGGAAGGTGACATACCTTACCATAAACCATTCATTAGAAGGACATCTCAATTGGTGTCTTGAACGCAGCCCGATATGCCTATAAAGCATCATCGAGCTTCACTGACCAATCACGTCATGACATTTTAACCGTTTTTCCAAGATGCGCTTGAGTTTTCTGTTGGAAACTTCCACTTGGCCACTTGTTTGTGGATTGTATGATGTGGTCACATGGTACTTTACTCTATATTCAAGCAAAAGGGTCTTGAATTGGTTATGCAAAAATGCTTTCCACCATCACTAATGATCACCCTTGGTATTCCAAACCATGTAAAGATGTTTTTCTTTAAAATTTTATCACCGCACGTGCATCAATGGAAGGTAAAGCAATAGCTTCTACCCATTTCAAAACAAAATCAACTACCATCAGAATGTACTGATTGAAAAACGAGGATGTAAAGGGGCCTATAAAATCTATACTCCACACATAAAATAGCTCAACTTCAAGGATGTTGTTGAGAGGCATCTCATTACCTCTAAAAATATTTCCCGTCCTTTGACATGCATCACATGCCTTAACATAAGCATAAGCATCCTGAAAAAATATAGGCCAATAAAATCCTGATTGTAATACCATTGTTGCTGTCTTAGTTGCACCAAAATAACCTCCAACTTCTCTAGCATGGCAACGGTGCAAAATGCTTTCCATCTCGTATTCAGGCACACATCTACGCACAATTTGATCCACGCAGTATTTGTAAAGAATTGTATCATCCCACTGGTAGTATTTGACATCTGCTAGAAACTTTTTCTTGCCTTGGAACGAAAGTTCAAGAGGAAAAATATCACATGCTAAGAAATTTGCGAAGGGAGCATACCAAGATGGTGAATTGGCAGTGATACTCAACAAATATTCATCAGAAAAAGCATCATCAATGAGGATCTCATTGGAGTACTCCTCTTTTTGCTCAATGCGAGAAAGATGTTCTGCCATAAGATTCTCCATCCCCTTTTTGTCTTGAATTTTCAAATCAAAATCTTGGAGAAGCGAGACCCATATTATCAACCTTGGATTGGCCTCTTTCTTTGCAAGCAAATGCTTAAGGGCAGAATGATCTATAAACGCAACAACTTTGGATCCAATCAGATAAGAACAAAATTTATCGAAAGTAAATACTACGACGAGCAATTCTTTCTCCATTGTTGTGTAATTCTATTGTGCCTCATTTAATTTCCTGCTTGTGTAGTACACTACTTGAAAGATCTTGTTCCGTCTCTGTCCTAATATAGCTCCTAGTGTGTAATCACTAGCATCGCACATTATTTCGAAAGGTCGACTCCAATCTGATGCCACTATGATTGGTGCAGTGATCAACTTCTCCTTCAATAACTCGAACGCCTGCAAACAATCATTGAAAAAGTTAAATGGTGCACCTTTCATTAATAAATTGGACAAAAATTTTGCAATTTTAGAGAAATCCCTAATAAATCTCGATAAAATCCTACATGCCCTAGGAAGCTTCTCACATCTCTCATATTTGTTGGAGGTGGTAGCATTTTAATGGCTTTAATTTTTGCACGGTCCACCTCAATTCCTTTCTTAGATATACGATGTCGAAGCACAATTCCTTCATTCACAATAAAATTTGATTTCTCCTAGTTGAGGACTAAATTTGTATCTTTGCATCTCTACAAAACTAGTTTATGTAGACATGCATTAAAAGAAGAGACAAAACTGAAAAATCATCCATGAATACTTCTATAGTTTGCTCAACCATGTCGTGAAAGATAGCCATCATGCACCTTTGAAATATAGCTGGTGCATTGCATAAACCAAAAGGCATTCTCCAGTAAGCGAATATACAATAAAGACATGTGAAAGTTGTCTTTTCTTAGTCTTCGGGTGCTATAAAAATTTAGTCATACCCTGAATACTCATCTAGAAAATAATAATATGGATGGCCCGTAAGTCTCTCTAACATTTGGTCAATGAAAGGTAATGGGAAATGATTCTTACGGGTTGCAGTATTAAGTTTCTTATAATCCATACACACTCTCCACCCTATGATTATCCTAGTTCGTATTAGCTCATTATTATCATTTTTAATCACTGTGATGCCTCCTTTTCTTAAGAACAACTTGAACCGTACAGACCTAACTACTATCAAAAATAGGATAGATCATACTTGCGTCAAGAAGTTTCAAAACTTCTTTTCTTATTACTTCCTTTATTGCTGGGTTCAAATGGCATTGAGGCAGAATCGAAGGTTTATAGCTCGTGCATGCAAACTGAGGGGCTCATACCTTTATATCCGCAATTGTCCAACCAATCGCTATTTTGTGATCTCCTAGCACACACATGAGTTTTTCTTCCTTATTACCTATCAGAGAAAAGAAACAATTACTTGCAGTGTAGAATTCTCACCTAAAAATACATACTGTTGGCCCAGAGGCCTTCCACTCTAGTTTTGATGATGATTAACTCATGTAGTTATGTTTACTAATAATCTTGTGATGTCTAGTTTCAGATCATTAATCAAGATATTAGTTGGTGATTAGCTTCAACAAAGGAGTTTTGAAGCCTTTCACTGGTGATTCAAGAGCCCGAGCAACAAGATCATACATAGCACTCGTTGGAGTCTAGCTCGGAGGATCACGTTTTGGATCGAGTCGACTTGAAGATGGAGATCGTCAAGAAGACTTAGGTATCCATAGTTTTGTTTGTGTTTTAGATCCATGTGTAAAGATTAGATAGTGTGATATGCTTTCACAATACACACACGTTTTATGTTTTGATTTTGGTTTTCGGTTTGTTTGGTTTAACCGACTTTGGTTTCATGAATAGTTAGATCAAAACAAGTTTACATGGTTTATGTATAGTAGATTCATTCTATATACATGCATGCTTAACTTCCTAGACAAACTTAATTTGATATACCTATTCATGTGTTTTATGTTTTGTATATTTAACAAAACATTATTTTGGAATTATAGACAAAAACTATGATATGTATATGTTTCTTGTATATTGGATTTCTATCCATATGCAACAAGCCTAAATGTGTTTAAATATCATGTTTTTGTATTTGGATGAGTTTTAGAAAAATCAGATTTCCTATTGAAAAATCCATGTTTGGAAAAATACAGTTTTTGGTTTTTGGTAATTTTTTCATAACACAAAAATAGTTCAAAATGTTTAAAATATGTGTTAAAATTTTTATCACATATTTGTATATCAATGTAAAATGATAAAACTATTTTTGTGTATTTTTAGAAGAATTATGGGAATTTTTAGTATTAAAAATAACAAGTTTTTCTGACCCAGAACCCAGCCTGCCAGGCTCTAGCGGTCGACCGGGACAGTCGACCGGACCAGGAGCTGGTCGACCGTAGAGGTCGATCGACGTACACAAAACGTGCATGCTGGCCTGCCCATTAAGCCGGTCGACCGAACGGTCGGCCGACTAAAAGCAACCCACTCTCAGGTTGCTTCGGTCGATTGGGCGGTCGACCGGCCAGAGAGCCGTTGCTCTCTGGTTCAGGGCACGGTCGACCGAGAGGTCGACCGGTAACTGCTAACGGTCAAAAATCGACCGTTGGCCAGTCGACCGGCCGGTCGACCGGAAGGTCAAATCTGCCTAAATTAGCTGCTAACGACTAGTTTATTTGGAGGCCTATAAAAACCCCATTTGTGACCAGTTTTCATTAAGAATTTTTGGACTAAAATTTCTGAGCTTTCTCTAGTGTTTACTCAAGTTTTGAAAAGAGTTTCTTTGTGCTAAAAGATCAATCTTCATTGTTTTCAAAAGTGTTTTATTATTTCAAAGAAAAATAGTCTTTTGGGAATTTATTTTGGTCTAATCATTCTATATCTTTGTGGAGATTTCCCAAGTGATTTTTCTTTATTTTAAACACTTTGTTTTCCACACTTGAGCTTCATTCTATCCTATCTATAGGGTCTTTGTGTTTGTGGGAAAAGAAATCGGTTTGTGGTCTTTTGATCACCAAGTTGTAAACCCTAATTATTGCTTGGCTTTGTGCCTTTCCCTCATTGTCTTGCACCAAATCCTCGGTGGAGGTTTCCTGTGTGGGAGTCCTTTGTGGACAAGCTAGTAGATTCGAAATCCTTCTGGGTGAAGGCTGGGACGTAGAGCTGGGTGCTCGAACCTCGAAACAAATTTTGTTGTTTGCGCTTGATCCATTGACTCTTACTCTTTCTCTCTCTCTTTGTATTGTGCCTTGCATTATTTCATATTGATCATTCATATTTATATGCTTTGCTTGTTAGTGTGTGCATCACTAGTTGGTTGATTTAGTGTAATTGCAATTAGTTTTTAAATTCCGCATTAAGTTCACTAGATTAGCATTATCACCTATTCACCCCCCTCTAGGTGATTTCAATTGGTATCAGAGCCTACGCTCCTGATATTAGGTTTAACCACCTAGGAGTGAGATCTTGGTTTGCTAATCTTCATTTGTATTTGCACACATATAGTTTGCACTCATGGATAGCCCTCCTATGTTTGATATTTCTAGACTTGATATTTGGAAGGCCAAGATGAGTTGTCATTTAAAAACCCTAGGACATAAAGTTTATCATGCCACCACTAAAGAATCCTACCCCAATGATAGCAAGCATAGAAAGGCCAATGCACTAGCCCTTAAGACACTTAGAGCATCTCTTAATAAAGATTTATTACATGTGTTTGCTCACTATGATTCGGCTATTGCAGTTTAGAGTACCTTGACTTCTCCCGAGCTACCAAAGATTCTCGACAAGATGAGGAGATCTAGGAGAGACAAGTCCGACGAGCATTGCCTCATGGTCCAAGGGAATTACTCCCTCGAGGTACAATCGGAATCTCAACTAGATGATAGCTCTAGTTCCTATTGCTATGGGTGTTTAGAAGTACAAACATTAAATATGGAACTTGCTAAAAGGCTTGAAAATTTTTGGAAAAACATAATCTTTTGAAAAAGAATAATTTTGAACTAAAATAAGAATTAATTGTTTTATGTTCAAATTTTGAATTGATTTTGCAAGAGAAGGAAGAGATTGCTAGTGAACGTGACTCACTTAAATCTCAACTTGACCTTGCCTTAAAGGAAAATGAATTTTTAAAAAATAAAAATGATTGTGATGATGCTGTGAAAAACAATGAGGCTTTATCTTCTAAATTAGATTTTATCTTAAAGAATAACCATTCTTTGAAAAATGAAATTGAGTTTATTACAAAAGAATTAGATTTAGTTTTAAAGAAAAATAAATCTTTGAAAAATGATATAGATACTCATGTTTGCCATGCTAGTGTAGCTTCACCAAGCACATCTATTGCATGCTCCACTTTATCTTCTAGTGTTGAAAATGATATAAACGTTTTGAAGAAAAGTGTTGATTGTTTGGGCTCCACTTTGAGCCAATGTGCTTTGAATCATACACGCTTGGAATCCTTGGTTCGAAAGAAACAAGTTCCATCTTTGCATGCACATCCTCCATGACATAAACATGCTCCTCACGTACACCTCCATCAAACTTTGTATGCTCATGTGTACACTTGTACACATTGTGGACGTAAGGGCCACCTTGCTAGATTTTGCTATGATAGAATACATGATGAAAATTTAGCAAATAATTTTGTTTGGGTTAGAAAAGATACTAACCCCCATGGACCCAAAAGAGTGTGGGTACCAAAAACCACCCATATTGTATTTAATGTAGGTGTGGGCTCTCGCATGACGTGAGAGTTGAGGTACCTTGGAGTGGATGTGTTCCGAGCTTCATAATGACCATTTGGATGCACCACTTTTAAGAGAAGGTTTGGTGGGAAGACCACCTTGGTTTGGAGAACTAGAGAGGTGCCTTCATCAGTTTTGGTATCAATCTCTAACTCCCGTTTATATTTGCATGCTTTTCATGTTCATCATTTATAGCATATCATGTTTTATTGCTCATTATGCTTATGCCATGTTCATTAGATTAGTGATATACATGTTTAGTTATTTGAGACACCCATGTTTAATATGGATCTATATCTATGTGTTCTAACTTTGTTTTTAACTAATATGTATGTCCTAGATCACATGCATATACATAATGATCATATGGATGTTTATGATTTTTATTTTGTTTTGATGCTTCATGTTTTGATGTTTATAGATTATTATGTTAAATACCATGATTATTAGATCATTGACATATTTGTAAAGCTTCTGAGATCACCCTTGTTTATAAGGACCCATATGTTGTGATTCTCACCATTGTTTAGCTATTATGAATAGCATAATTCTAATAGCTTATGGATTTACATAATGGTTGTTTTTATCATGATGATTTATGTCTCGTTTTATACTTCATGTTTTGAATATACATTTAAATGTTAGTTTTCATTAAAACTAGGATATATACTTGTACATATAGTGGGCCACAAATAGATCATTATATGTTTGTGCTTGAATGTTCATTTGTACCCATTAGATGTGTTAGTATAGTCTAATTTTGATGATTCATGCATTTTAACTTATATTTCCAATTTTGGACATGTTTTATAATCATATGTTTTCACTTCATGTATATGTCTATCTTGTCCAAACTATTAATTATACATATACATCCTTTGAGCCACGTGCCTTCATGCATATACATTTGTGGACTCGCTGTGTTTGGATATATATGTATACTTTGGTTTGTATAAGACATATATATGCCTTGAAGATTTAATCATTTTGATGATTTTCGTGTTTTAAGGAATATCGAGCTTGAATGTCTATTTTCATAATTATTTGTGTCACATAATACTTGTGAACTCACTTCATTTAAATATTTCTCATGATTATATTTTTCATGAGTATGTATGGGTTTTATGGACTTCGAGTGTTTAGTGCCATGTGATTTACGTGTATTTCATGAAATATAATTTTGTTTTATTCCTTACTTGAAGGATTTCGTACTAGTTTAGAAGTTTTTCCATTTAACTAGTTCGGATTCTTCGTTATGGTAGAGTTTTCAAACATACTTTATTTTCAAACCTATTTTTGAAAACCCCTACCTTCTAAGGGTGGTTGGATGGGAGACCATGCACATGTATCCTTTATAGTGAAAATCAATTTAAACTTAAGCATGACTGGGTGAAATATGAGATATACTCGTGATATTATTGTTGTTTCAATTGGTATCATTGGATCTTGGTATCAATATTGACATTTTTTTGTATACTCATATTTTGTATGTATGTATGCCTTCATTTCCTATAGTATCAATTTCGATTGATATTAACATCTTTCATACATATATATGTTTATGCTAAAGCTTGAATTTTTAATGAATATCATATTTCAATTGATTAGTTTTTCAATTGGTATGCTAATACAAGTTTTTGTATAATTTCAATTGGTATTTCATAAAGGGGGAGAAAACTCATATTTTATCTTTCAATTGGTATTTTGTTTACCCTAGATTTCCACTCCCTTACTTTATGATAGAAAATGAATTAAAATATTATAATTTCAATTGGGTATCATATGCTTAAAAAGAATAATACTCTTCATTAATATCAAGATGTTTATTTGAATATTTTTAATTGGTATCAAGATGCTTTTGCTTTCTTAAAATTGGTATCAATATTTTTATATTTCCTTTCAATTGGTATTAAGATGCACTACTTTGACATTTTTTTTGGGTATCTTAATTGATTGTCACCCCTTATTTACATCATTTTTGTTTTTAGACAAAAAGGGGGAGAACATTTCATTTATTGTTTTTAACCCCTTTGTTGATTCTTTGGTTCGAGCAAAATGGGGGAGAAGAATTTATTAATTTGTTTTTACTTTAACCCCTTTGTTGATGATTGACAAAAAGGGGGAGAAGTATTTGAGTTTATATGCATGTTTTTATATGCATGTTTTGTTTATCTAGAAACATAGTTTTTTTTTAATTTGTTGTTTTAATTGGTATCAAGAGCATGTTTTTGTATTTGGATTCAAAAGCCTATTTTATGCATGTCTATGCATACATATTTATGAGCCTTCATTGCATATTTATTTGCTTATTTATTCCTATGTATGAGTTAAGGGGGAGCTTCTTTGAAGCTTTACTTTAATCCATGCATATATAACTCCATGAGTTTTGTCATCATCAAAAAGGGGGAGATTGTTGGCCCAGAGGCCTTCCACTCTAGTTTTGATGATGATTAACTCATGTAGTTATGTTTACTAATAATCTTGTGATGTCTAGTTTCAGATCATTAATTAAGATATTAGTTGGTGATTAGCTTCAACAAAAGAGTTTTGAAACCTTTCACTGGTGATTCAAGAGCCCGAGCAACAAGATCATACATAGCACTAGTTGGAGTCTAGCTCGGAGGATCACGTTTTGGATCGAGTCGACTTGAGAATGGAGATCGTCAAGAAGACTTAGGTATTCATAGTTTTGTTTGTATTTTAGATCATGTGTAAAGATTAGATAGTGTGATATGCTCAAGTTCACAATACACACACGTTTTATGTTTTGATTTTGGTTTTCGGTTTGTTTGGTTTAAAAGACTTTGGTTTCATGAATAGTTAGATCAAAACAAGTTTACATGGTTTATGTATAGTAGATTCATTCTATATACATGCATGCTTAACTTCCTACACAAACTTAATTTGATATACCTATTCATGTGTTTTAGGTTTTGTATTTTTAACAAAACATTATTTTGGAATTATAGACAAAAACTATGATATGTATATGTTTCTTGTATATTGGATTTCTATCCATATGCAACAATCCTAAATGTGTTTAAATATCATGTTTTTGTATTTGGATGAGTTTTGAAAAAAATCAGATTTCCTATTGAAAAATCCAAGTTAGGAAAAATACAGTTTTTGGTTTTTGGTAATTTTTCCATAACATAAAAATAGTTCAAAATGTTTGAAATATGTGTTAAAATTTTATCACATATTTGTATATCAATGTAAAATGATAAAAATATTTTTGTGTATTTTTAGAAGATTTATGAGAATTTTTAGGATTAAAAATAACAAGTTTTTCTGACCCAGAACCCAGCCTGCCAGGCTCTGGCGGTCGACTGGGACGGTCGACCGGACCAGGAGTCGGTCGACCGTAGCAGTCAACCGACGTGCACAAAACGTGCACGCTGGCCTGCCCATTAAGCGGGTCGACCGAATGGTCGGCCGACTGAAAGCAACCCACTATCGGGTTGCTCCAGTCGACCGGGTGGTTTACCGGCCAGAGAGCCGTTGCTCTTTGGTTCAGGGCACGGTCGACCGAGCGGTCGACCGGTAGCTGCTGACGGTTAAAAATTGACCGTTGGCCAGTCGACCGGAAGGTCAAATCTGCCTAAATTAGCTGCTAACGGCTAGTTTATTTAGAGGCCTATAAAAACTCCATTTGTGATCAGTTTTCATTAAGAATTTTTGGACTAAAATTTCTGAGCTTTCGCTAGTGTTTACTCAAGTTTTGAAAAGAGTTTCTTTGTGATAAAAGATCAATCTTCATTGTTTTCAAAAGTGTTTTATTATTTCAAAGAAAAATAGCCTTTTGGGAATTTGTTTTGGGGTAATCATTTTATATCTTTGTGGAGATTTCCCAAGTTATTTTTCTTTGTTTTAAGCACTTTTTTTTTACACTTGAGCTTCATTCTATCCTATCTATTTGTGTTTGGGGGAAAAGAAATCGGTTTGTGGTCTTTTGATCACCAAGTTGTAAACCCTAATTATTGCTTGGCTTTGTGCCTTTCCCTCGTTGTGTTGAGGAAGTTGTGCAATTGGGTTGTATCCCTCAAGTTGTGAGGTGATCCTTGTGTAGCTTTGTGCTTATCCCTCAAATTGTGAGGTGATTGTTTTGTTGGCTTGGTGCTTAGCCTCTAGTGAGAGGTTGTGGTTGTAAAGAGAGGAGTTGGGTACTCCTAGTTATTGTATTGCCCCAAACCCTCGGTGGAGGTTTCCTGTGTGGGAGTCCTTTGTGGACAAGCTAGTAGATTCGAAATCCTTCTGGGTGAAGGCGGGGACGTAGAGCTGGGTGCTCGAACCTCGAAACAAATTTTGTTGTTTGCGCTTGATCCATTGACTCTTACTCTTTCTCTCTCTTTGTATTGTGTCTTGCATTATTTCATATTGATCATTCATATTTATATGCTTGGCTTGTTAGTGTGTGCATCACTAGTTGGTTGATTTAGTGTAATTGCAATTAGTTTTTAAATTCTGCATTAAGTTCACTAGATTAGCTTTATCATCTATTCACCCCCCCTCTAGGTGATTTCACATACCTTAGATGTTATGGTGACGCATTGAACTCTAATTTTGGTGCCTCCAGAATGGATAGTAGAGCTAGTGAAATACTTGCTCCTAATTCTTCAATCTGTTACCTCCCATACTTAGGCAATGATGTTGTTGCCTTTAAGTACTACGCACACTCTCTTCTTTCAAAATCATCCTCAGTGATGGTTGCTAAATGAATGAGGCATGCCTCAAGTGGTAATGCTAGCATCTCTTTCTTAAATACTTCAGTTGTCAGTTTCTCAATTATGTTAATATAACGACATTCATCATTGTTAGAGGGATATTTCATTGCCTTAAAGACATTGAACGTGACTTTTTCATTCTGCACACGAAGAGTTAATTTTTCTTATTGAACATCTATTAATGTATTGCCAGTTACAAGAAAAGGACGTTCCAAAATAAGAGGTACTTACCCAACCTCCTTCATGTCAGTACGATAAAGTCTACAGGGAAGTAGAGCTTTTCCATATTTACTAGCACATCTTCAATTACTCTTCTCGGGTATTTGATGGACCCATCCGCCGACTGAAGTACTACGTTAGTTGGTTTTGGTTCTCCTAACCCGAGGATCCTGAACACAAAAAGAGGCATCAAATTAATACTAGCACCAAGATCGCATAAGGCTTTTTCAAAATAAGAATTTCCTATGGTGCAAGGTATAGTGAAACTTCCTGGATACTTAAGCTTTGGAGGAAGATTATTTAGTAGAATAGCACTGTATTCTTCATTTAACATTACTATTTCATGATCCTCTAGTTTCTTCTTATTTCTTAGGATCTCATTCATAAACTTTGCGTACTTGGGCATCTGTGCTAGGGCCTCTGTAAAAAGAATGTTAATATGCAGTTTTTTAAACATGTTTAGAAATTGAACAAACTGCTTATCCATAAACTTTTGCTTGTGTTTTTGGGAGAATGGAAGTGGGGGAATATATGGCTTGATAACTGACTTCTTTGTAAGATCTTGCAGAGCGTGAGAATCTTCTAGAGTTCGGCAACCTGGCCGAGATTTCAGCTGGCTAGCCGAACTCTGGCACTGTAGATCTCCTGCCTCCTTCTCTTGTTATAAGTTTTCATCTCCAGTGTATGTTGGAGCAAGGTTTTCTTCTCTGGAGATTTGATCTTGAGCTAGAACTTTTTCACTTCTTATCATGATTGCCTTGAAGTGTTCTTTAGGATTTACCTCCGTGTTGCTTGGTAACGATCCCTGTGGTCGATTGGATAGCAAGCTGAAAATTTGACTCATCTGTACCTTTAGGTTATGAATTGCAGCTGCTTGGTTTTTCAGGTTGGTGTCTGTGGTGGTTATGAATGTTTGTGTAGTAGGGCGAGCTGTTGCATTGTCTCATCCAAGCTTGGCTTCTTCTCTTGTGGTGGTGACTTTGCCTGCTGTTGCTGAAAGTTATTCGCCCTTGGAGCACTATTGTTGTTACTGTTGGCCCAAAGGCCTTCCACTCTAGTTTTGATTATGATTAACTCATGTAGTTATGTTTACTAATAATCTTGTGATTTGAGTTTCAAATCATTTAGCAAGATATTAGTTGGTGATTACTTCAACAAGATGAGTTTTGAAGCCTTCACATGGTGATTCCAGAGCCCGGGCATCAAGATCATACCTTGCACTCATCGGAGTCTCGCTCGTGGATCACGTTTTGGATCGGGTCGACTTGAAGATGGAAGATCGTCAAGAAGATTTAGGTATTCATAGTTTAGTTTAGCGTGTTTTAGATCCATGTGTAAAGATAATAATAGTTGATATGCTCAAGTGCACAACACACACAAGTTTTATGTTTTGGAATTGGTTTTCATAAATAGATTGATCAAAACAAGTTTACTTTGTTTTTATGTATATTAGATGTGCTCTATATACATACATGCTCACATGACTTATACAAACTTAGTTTGACATACCTATTCATGTAGTTTTATGTTTTGGTATTTTTAACAAAACATATTTTTGGAATTAAAGACAAAAACCATGATATATATGTTTCATGTATATTGGACTTATGTCCATATGCAACATGCTTCAATGTGTTTAAATATCATGGTTTTATATTTCAATGAGTTTTAGGAAAAATCAGATTTCCTATTAAAAAATCCAAGTTTAATAAAATACAGTTTTTTGGTTTTTGGTAAAAATGATAAGACACAAAAATAGTTGAAATTGCTTGATATTTGAGTTGAAATTTTTATCACATGTTTATATATTAATGCAAAATGTTAAAACTATTTTTGGGGATTTTTAGAAGAGATAAAAGAATTTTTAAAAATTATTTTTACTCAGTTTCTGACCCAGACTGTGGCTGACAGGCCAGGTCGGTCGACCGTGCGGTCGACCGATGCGCACAGCCTTGTGCACGTCCGGCAGACACAGTGGGCCGGTCGACCGGACCAGAGAGCTTTGCTCTCTGTATTTGGGCGGTCGATCGGGTTGCCCCAACGGTCATATTTATGACCGTTGGCGGTCGACCGGCCAGTCGACCGCAAGCCTGTCAGGCTGACAGATCAGCCTGACGGCTAGTTTCTTGGGGAGCCTATTTATACCCCATTTCTTGGGGGTTTTAAAAAAGATTTTTAGAGCCAAAATTTTCAGACTTTCTCTAATGTTTTAAATAAGTTTTCAAAAGAGTTTAAGTGCCAAAAGATTCATCTATTTGTTTTTAAAGTGTTTTGTTTTATTTCAAAGAAATTAGGTTTTTGGAAATTAGTTTTGATCTAAAATTTCTATATCTATTTTGGTGTTTTCCCAAGAGAATTTCTTTGATCAAAACACTTTATTTTCCATTCTTGAGCTTATCTTCTATCCTATTCTATTAGGATCATTTGTTTTGTGAAAAAAGAAATTGTTTGAGGTTGTTGTAGCCTCCAAGATTGTAAACCCTTTTCATTGTTGGGTTGCTCCCTCTTTGGTAGAGGTTGAGGATTGTGGTTTGCTCCCCCTTGTGAGAGGTGGAGATGTGGTGTTTGGATACCTCTTCGGTAGAGGTGATTGTGTTTGCTGTTGGCTACGGGCCTTATCCCTCTTCGGTAGAGGTGGATTGTGGTTGTATTGCCTCGGTGGCATTGTAAGGTTGAGAGAGGAGTTCGGTACTCCTTAGTGGATTGGAATTCCTTCTCGGTGAAGGCGGGGACGTAGAGCTAGGGGCTCGAACCTCGAAACATATCTTTATGTTTGCGTTTGATCCATTGTCTCTTAACCCTCTCTCTTTTATTTGAGCATTGCATCATTCATTTATATCATTTATTGCTTGTGTTGTGCCTTACATTATTTCATATTGTTCATCTTTATATGCTTGGCTTGCTTGTGTGTGCCTCACTTATACTTAACCACAAGAGCTTCATATAGCACCTCAACCCTTATTTAGGGGAATCAAGAGGAGTTAGTCCAGAGCCCTTCACGGGGAATTCGGCTACACTTGTTGGTTGTATTAAGTTTGTGCAAATTTGTTTTAGCTTCCACATTTAGTTTCTAGATTAGTCATATCACCTATTCTCCCCCCTCTAGGTGATTTCAATTTGTATCAGATCCTGCGCTCCTGATACTTAGGCTTAACATCCTAGGAGTGAGATCCTTGTTTGCTAATCTATCATTTGCATTTTGCTTGTTTGCACACATATAGTTTATACCCATGGACTTCATGACCCCACCTATGTTTGATTCTTCCAACATTGTTGTTTGGAAGACTAGGATGTCCATCTATTTACAAGCCCTAGGATATAAGGTTCACCTTGCCATTACCAAGGAATCCTACCTTAGTGATAGCAAGCATATAGAGGCCAATGCACTAGCCCTTGAGGCCATTAGAAGCACGCTTTCTAAAGAAGATCTTATGCATGTTTCTAATCTTGATTCTGCTTTTGCAGTGTGGAACAAGTTGAAACCACAACCACCTCTAAGCTTCAAGTGCCAATCCGACAAGAGGAGGAATCTAGTGGAGACTCCGAGTCACAATGCTTCATGGTCTAAGGGAATGACTCCCTTGAGGTACAATCGGAATCTCAACTAGATAATGATAATGCTAGTTCATCATGTAATAATTTTGTTGATGCCCATGCTTTGAATGAAGAACTCTCTATTGTGTGTGAAAAATTAATAGAAAAATATAATATTTTGAAAAAGAAAAGTCTAGGCCTTAACAATGAAAATAAAAATTTGCTTTCTAGACTTAACAATGTTTTGCAAGAGAAGGAGGAGATTTCTAATGAAAGGGATTCAGTAAAATCTCAACTTGACCTTGTCCTAAAAGAAAATGAGTTTTTGAAAAATAAAAATGATTGTGAAACAATTTTGAAGAAAAATGAAAAATTGTCTTCAAAAGTTGTTTTTGTTTAAAAAATGATTCTTTGAAAATTAAAATTGATTCTATTTCAAAGGATTTAGAAATGTGTTTAAAGAAAAATGAATTTTTGCAAAATATTATTGATTCTCATGTTTGCCATGCTAGGGTAGTTCCATCTAGATCACCCATTGCATGCACCTCTTCTTCTAGGATTAATTATAATATTTGTTTGTTAAAGAAGAGAATGAATTGTTTGGGCTCCACGTTGAGCCATTGTGCCAAGAGCCATACACGGATGGAATCCTTGTTTCGGAAGAAACAAGCTCCTATTATGCATGCACACCATCCACGGCATACACATGCTCCTCACGGACACCATCACACATTGAATGCTCATATGTACACTTGTACACATTGTGGACGTAAGGGCCACCTTACTAAATTTTGTTATGATAGAATACATGTTTCAAATTTAGCAAATAATTTTGTTTGGCTTAGAGAAGGTACTAACCCCCAGGGACCCAAAAGAGTATGGGTACCAAAGACCACCCCTCTTGTATTTGATGTAGGTGTGTGCTCTCACATGACGTGAGAGTAGAGGTACCTTGGAGTGTATGCGTTCCGAGCTTCATGGAAATCATTTGGATGCATCACTTTCAAGGGAAGTTTGGTGGGAGGACCACCTTGGTTTGGAGAACTAGAGAGGTGCCTTCATCGGTTTTGGTATCGATCTCTAACTCCCATTTATGTTTACATGCTTTCATATCATTTGTTTTATAGCATGTTTCAATGTTTATAGATTATTATGATAATATCATGTTTATTAGACTAGTGACATACATGTATAGTATTTGAGACACCCATGTTGATATGGACCATTATTTTTGTGCTCTCACCATAGTTTAGCTATCATGTACATCATGAATCTAATGCATGTGTATTTGACATAATAATCATATGAGTTTTTGTTTTGATGCTTCATGTTTTGATTACTTGTTTAAATGTTAGTTTTCATTAAGACTAGGATTTATACTTGTACATATAGTAGGCCACAAATAAATTTATATATGTTTGAGCTTGAACGATTATTTGTACCCATTAGATGTGCTAGTATAGTCTAGTTTTGATGATTCATGCATTTAACTTGTATTCCTATTTTATCCATGTTTTTCATGTTTCTATGTTTAACTTCATGTATATGTCTATCTTTTCCAAACATTGTTTATACATATACATCCTTTGAGCCACGTGCCTTCATGCCTATACATTTGTGGACTCGTTGTGTTTGGATATGTATGTATACTTTAGTTTGTATAAGACATACATATGCCTTGAAGATTAAATAGTTTTGATGATTTTCATGTTTTCATGTTTAAAGGAATATTGAGCTTAATGTCTATTTTTCATGATTATGATCTTCACATTTTATTTGTACATTCACTTTTCTTGTTTACTCATGTTTTATTTTCATGAGTCATATTTATGCTTCATTGACTTGAGTGTTGGATATCATGTGGATTTCTTGTCTCTTGAAAAATATTTTTGTTTTATTCCTTGCTTGAAGGATTTCGTACTAGTAACAATTTTTTTCATTTTAACTAGTTCGTGTCCTTCATATGGTAGAGTTTTTCAAACAAACCTTATTTTCAAATTTATTTTTGAAAACCCCTACCTTCTAAGGGTGGTTGGATGGGAGACCATGCACATGTATCCTTTATAGTGAAAATTATTTTAAACTTGAACATGATTGGGAGGATAGGTTATATAAGATATACACTTGATATTATTGTTGTTTCAATTGGTATCATTGATTCTTTGAATTGGTATCAATATTGTCATTTTTGTATACTCATATATATTATTTTTATTTTGGTATCATATGTTCTTAATGACAAATACTTACAATTGATATCAAGATGTTTATTTGAATAATTTCAATTGGTATCAAGATTTTTTGTGTTTTTCTCAAAAAAAATTGGTATCAATGCCTTATCTATTTTCATTGGTTTATATTTTCACTTTCAATTGGTATCAAGATGCACTACTTTGACATATTTTAAAATTGGTATCTTAATTGATTGTCACCCCTTATTTACATCATTTTGTTTTAGACAAACAGGGGAGAACGTTGTTTTATTGTTTTTAACCCTTTTGTTGATTCATTTCAAACAAAAAGGGGGAGAAAAATTTATTGATTTGTTTTTACTTTAAACCCTTTATTGATGATTGACAAAAAGGGGGAGAATTATTTGAGAGTTTAACATGCATATAAACTCAAATTCTTCTCTATATATGCTTGTTTTGTTTATGCATGTTTTATATGCATATTTTTTTTTATTTATTAGTTTGTCATTTAATTGTTTAATTGGTATCAAGAGCATTATTTAAGAACATGTTTTTATTTGTATCAAGAGCACGTTTTATACATGTCTACGCATACATGTTTATGAGCTTTCATTGCATATTTATTATGTTTATTGCTATGCATGAGTTAAGGGGGAGCTTCTTTGAAGCTTAACTTTAACCATGCATATATAACTCTATGAGTTTTGTCATCATCAAAAAGGGGGAGATTGTTGGTCCAGAGGCCTTCCACTCTAGTTTTGATGATGATTAACTCATGTAGTTATGTTTACTAATAATCATGTGATTTTAGTTTCAGATCATTTAGCAAGATATTAGTTGGTGATTGCTTCAACAAGATGAGTTTTGAAGCCTTCACATGGTGATTCCAGAGCCCGAGTATCAAGATCATACCTTGCACTCGTCAGAGTCTCGCTCGTCGATCACATTTTGGATCGGGTCGACTTGAAGATGGAAGATGGTCAAGAAGACTTAGGTATCCATAGTTTAGTTTAGTGTGTTTTAGATCCATGTGTAAAGATAAAAATAGTTGATATGCTCAAGTGCACAACACACACAAGTTTTATGTTTTGGAATTGGTTTTCATAAATAGATTGATCAAAACAGGTTTACTTTGTTTTTATATATATTAGATGTGCTCTATATACATACATGCTTACATGACTTATACAAACGTAGTTTGACATACCTATTCATGTAGTTTTATATTTTGATATTTTTAACAAAACATATTTTTGGAATTAAAGACAAAAACCATGAATATAGATATTTCATGTATATTGGACTTATGTCCATATGCAACATGCTTCAATGTGTTTAAATATCATGTTTTTGTATTTCAATGAGTTTTAGGAAAAATCAGATTTCCGATTGAAAAATCCAAGTTTGATAAAATACAGTTTTTGGTTTTTGGTAAAAATGCTAAGACACAAAAATAGTTCAAATTGCTTGATATTTGAGTTGAAATTTTTATCACATGTTTATATATCAATGCAAAATGTTAAAACTATTTTTGAGGATTTTTAGAAGAGATAAAAGAATTTTGAAAAATTATTTTTACCCAGTTTCTGACCCAGACTGTGGCTGACAGGCCAGGTCGGTCGACCGTGTGGTCGACCGACCTGCACAGCCTTGTGCACGTCTGGCAGACACAGTGGGCCGGTCGACCGGACCAGAGAGCTTTGCTCTCTGTATCTGGGCGGTCGACCGGGTTGCTCCAACGGTCATATTTATGACCGTTGGTGGTCGACCGGCCGGTCGACCGCAAGCCTGCCAGGCTGAGAGATCAGCCTAACGGCTAGTTTCTTGGGGGGCCTATTTATACCCCATTTCTTGAGGATTTAAAAAAAGATTTTTAGAGCTAAAATTTCCAGACTTTCTCTACTGTTTTAAATAAGTTTTCAAAAGAGTTTAGTGCCAAAAAGATTAATCTATTTGTTTTTAAAGTGTTTTGTTTTATTTCAAAGAAATTAGGTTTTTGGGAATTAGTTTTGATCTAAAATTTCTATGCCTATTTTGGTGTTTTCCCAAGAGAATTTCTTTGATCAAAACACTTTGTTTTCCACACTTGAGCTTATCTTCTATCCTATTCTATTAGGATCATTTGTTTTGTGGAAAAAGAAATTGTTTGAGGTTGTTGTAGTCTCCAAGATTGTAAACCCTTTTCATTGTTGGGTTGCTCCCTCTTTGGTAGAGGTTGAGGATTGTGGCTTGCTCCCTCTTATGAGAGGTGGTTGTGGTGTTTGGATCCCTCTTCGGTAGAGATGATTGTGTTTATTGTTGGCTACGGGCCTTATCCCTCTTCGGTAGAGGTAGATTGTGGTTGTATTGCCTCAGTGGCATTGTAAGGTTGAGAGAGGAGTTCGGTACTCCTAGTGGATTGGAAATCCTTCTCGGTGAAGGCGGGGACGTAGAGCTAGGGGCTCGAACCTCGAAACATATCTTTGTGTTTGCGTTTGATCCATTGTCTCTTAACCCTCTCTCTTTTATTTGAGCATTGCATCATTTATTCATATCATTTATTGCTTGTGTTGTGCCTTGCATTATTTCATATTGTTCATCTTTATATGCTTGGCTTGCTTGTGTGTGCCTCACTTATACTTAACCACAAGAGCTTCATATAGCACCTCAACCCTTATTTAGGGGAATCAAGAGGAGTTAGTCCAGAGCCCTTCACGGGGAATTCGGCTACACTTGTTGGTTGTATTAAGTTTGTGCAAATTTGTTTTAGCTTCCGCATTTAGTTTCTAGATTATCCATATCACCTATTCCCCCCTCTAGGTGATTTCAGTTATCACCCCATCCTAGATTAGGATGATTTCTCCAAGCTAGTGTGTACGTATTTGAATAGGAGTTATTGCTCCTTTGAAAGTTATTCACATAGTTTTCTTGCTCGGTTGAAGGGAACCCAAAGTTGCCAACTTGTCCTTCAATGGCTGGTTGCCCTACAGCAAATGCATCATATGGAGGGTTTGGGTTTGGGTGGCACTTACATTGGTTGCATCGAGTTTCTTTGTTAACAATACAAGTTGTGCATGTATTGCGGAGATTGCGTCTATCTCATGTACTCTGGCCATCTTCCTTGGCATCACTCGATCTGAACGCCATTGCTAGCTATTTGAGGCCATCTCCTAAAGAAGCTCGTATGTCTCATCACATTTCTTGCCCATGAGTGCTCCTCCCGCGGATAATCATCTTGGTATTTGGATTCAATCCATTGTAGAAGAATTGGATTTCCAAACTAAGTAGTAAGTCCGTGATGTGAGACATTCCTGATTAATTCTTTATACCTTTCTCAAGCTTCATAGATGCTTTCAGATTCAAGCTGGGTGAAGGTTGTGAGATCACCTCAGAGTTTTGCCTCTTTAGATGGAGGTAAGTAGTTCGTGATGAACTTATTTTCCATTTCATCCCATGTTGCTATGGTCTTCGTAGGTAAAGAATTGAACCATGTCTTCGCTTTATCCTTCAAGGAAAAATGAAAAAGTTTCAGCTTTATTACCTCCTGAGACACACCATTAATCCCTTGTGTGTCACATTTCTCTAGAAGATTAGAGATGTGTTTATTGGGGTCGTCATGTGGGAATCCCCAAAATTGACATGCGTGTTGCACCATAATGATTAAACCCGGCTTCACTTCAAAGTTGTTTACTTGAATTGTTAGTGTAATGATGCATAAATTAGCTCCAGTAAGAGAGGGAATAACGTAATCCCTCAAAGTTTTTCTCTCATTTTCCATCACTTTTTCTCAATCTTGTTTCTCTTTGCGCAAGCGTCTAAAAGTTTTGTTGATCTCTAGATCAGGTTCTAAGAGTTCTGCACTCCTAGAACGTCTCATCTACTAATAACAGTAAGTCTGAAGAAAACTCAACTCCGTTCAGAACAGGAGTTCGACTAGATTTCGGCTGCCTCGCTGAACTCTGTGCTCTTTTGAGGTTGAACTCCCTGTAACCTGCAGAGAAAATTTTTTTTATATTAGATCTGCAGATAGAATTCAAATTAAAATAGTAATCGATATTGTTGATATTGGAAATTTTATAATCCCTGGTAACGGCGCCAAAAACTTAGTATGGGTCAAATGGCAAGTGTACCAATCATTAACAAGTAATATAGAGTGAATAAAGTATCGTCCCACGAGGACTGTTGTTTCAAGTATTAACTTAATCTTTCCTAGTTCTATTTGAATAATCAATTTAGTTGGAAGATGTTATGAATAAACTACTACTAAAAAGGTTTGCTTTATATATGAAAAGAACTAGGGTAATGATTTTGAAAATTATAAACAGATAAATTATATATTTATGCTAATTCATCCTATTCATACTAACAATCAGAATTCCCAATCATAATAAGTACTTTCTCTCGAATAATATCAACTCTACCTTTTAAATTTAGAATCTACAATCTCTTGATCGGCTAGATTGCTAGTTAAAAGATGCATTAAGTATGATGGATATTCCTACCTGACTGCACAACTCTTACGTCTCAATGTTTCGAGTTATGGCTATTGATTCTAGAAGCTTTTACTAAGTTATCTTCATTCAGACTCTAACCTAACCTTCTGATTAATTATGCGTACCAATTGTAACATAAAGCACAAGATTAACAACTTAGCATGCAAAAGATTTAAACTTTATAAAACACGTAGTAGAATTTGCACAAAATATAATCTCATATCATCAATACAATCCCTACATCATACCTTAGTTATGAAAAATTAGTTCATAACTAAGGAAATAGAACACATTATAATATTAGAATAGATCATGAAATAAAATTAAATAAAGGAAAAGATAAGTAAAAGGTAAGAGAGTACCAAAAAGATGAAGCGTAGATAAAGAATTCCTCGCTGAGAGTGCTCTGAGAATTAGTGGCTAACAGCAGAAATTGTATAAGAGATAAAAAACTGTATATGTTACAAGAGGCTTGGCGGCATTTATATAGAACAGAGAGCAGTAGAACTCTAGTCGAATATAAAAACCTAGATTTCCAAAATTACATGAATTTCTAGAAAAATTCTATCCAAAACCACCGCCATAGTTCGGCCAGCCGGCCAAAAATTTGCCTGGCTGGCTGAACTTCTAACTGTATTGATGCTCAATTTTTTGACTCCTATTGACCTCTGAGTTGGCATTCCCGTTGACTAGTCCACGACTGCTTGTCAAAATTTACGGCAGGGTGGCCGAACTCTTGGTCTATTTCAGTTCCAGATTTTTATGAAATTTTTTATTTTGCGTAAAGTTCTGTTGAAATGTTTCAACTTTACTTCAGATCTCTAGTTCTGCATCTCTTTTGTTTACTTGATATCACTAATTCGTCAATTTTTGATCTTTTCTTCTAATTTGCTCTTGACCTAAAATCTGCAAAATAACACTAATAAAATATCCATGCATTATTAAATGGGGCAAATATTAGGCATAAAAGTGATGTAAAACATGTATATAAAGCAGACACATCAATAATGCTCCCTTTTGTCTTTCACTAAGTGAATTAGCCAATTGACTAATCTAAACCTCTAACCTATTGATGGCCTGACTATGGTTGTTCATCATTGAAGCTTGGGTTTTGGACAACTTTTCCATGGCTCTCACCAAATCAGTCATTTTTCTATCTGGAAGAGTACTTTGAAAGGAATGTTACAGAGATTAATGTTGGAAATTTGGCGAAAAGTTAGACTAGAAATTTGATTGAAATTTTGGTTGAAAATTCGGTTGATAATTATGAGCAGGAATTTGATTGTGAAAACTTGGTCTGTGCGGCTCATGACTGTTCTGACTCCATGAAAAATTGGAAGATTCCTCTATCTCGAATTATAAGTTTTGGAGTATGGATTGTTATTCGGTCTGGCAAAAGCTGCATTCATGTTGCCTGGTAATATTTTTTCAGCTAGGTAAACTGGCACCCTTCGAAGACATGGTTTAGTGAATGGCAATAAGTGCAACCTGGATTTGACATTTAGGGCGGGTTGACTTGGTTTACCGTACCTTTCTCCTTTGCTTCTAAAAGTTCTAGCCTCCTCATCAAGTGGATAATTTTGACTTTTGCAACTATAGAGGATTCTATTGAGTGGAGTCTGATTTTAGATGTTGTTGAATTCTGATATTTAGACTTATCTGAACAAGGTTCCCACTGGACTATTTTTTTAGCTAGGTTTTCATATAAGTCTCATCCCTGATCCTCATCTTTCTTTAAGAATTCTCTTTGACACATAGTCTTAAGGAGGGTTTTGGTTAGGTAATCAAGACCGTCATAGAGAACTTGGCATTGTCACCACTTCTCCATTCCATGGTGGAGACACTGGGCAGTAAGCCCTTAAAGCGTTCAAAGTACTTTCAAAATGGTTCACTAGGCTCCTGTTTAAACTACATGATGTTCTTACTAATCAAAGCGGTTTTATGGATGGGGTAGAATTTTTTTTAAGAACACTTTGACAAAATCTTTCCATGTCAAAATCGAATCAACCGCTAGATTGTACAACCACTTTTTAACTAGATCTTTTAGTGCAAATGGGATGAACCTCTGTCTTATAGCGTCTTCCCCAGCCAGGGAATCCACATCATCAAGTATACTTCTTCAAATTTTCTAATGAAGAAGTATACATCTTCAGATTCTAAACCATGGAACCTAGGAAGAGTATTTATGAATTGAGGTTTTAACTCAAAGTTGTTACATTTTACCTCTGGTAACCTAATGCAGGATGGAAGTGATGCCTTGATGGGGTAAAATTTGTCCTGAAGTGAGATGTGAGTGGCCATGATAGGATGTTATTCTTCGTGTAGTGTAGGTGCTTGCGACGTGTTTCTAACTATTCATGATGTTGTTGGGTCCCTTGACCACACTTGCATACAAAATTACAATACAAACAACGTTCAAACAACAATCAAACGAAAAGAGAAAATAACAAACAAGAAAAAGAAAAGGAATCTCCAAGCCTAGTCTAAGGTTTCTAGACTTAGACGACTCCTAACTGGGAGATTACTCGCGGGAAGTTGTTGTATAAATCCGACCACAAGCTAATCAGTCAGGTAGGGACAAAATATGGTGAGAGGTATCCATGCGTAAGCAATAGGCCTTAATTACACCAAACCACGGTATCTTCAAGGCTTAACCTCTTAATCCCCAACCTTAGATACTGATTTCATAAGAGTATGATTCATATAAGTTCCACTCTCGATTAATCTCCTATTAAGTCCGGATATCCCCAGGGGACCAACATCTATCAAGTTTTAAATTAGGCTTGGGATTGTGAGTTATTAGAAGATTATTTTTGGGCTAGGAAAGGGTAATGACTTACCCACCTTATCTTGTTTATTTGGGTTTTACCCTTAAAATCAATTTTGTGCAAGTGTACAAGATATTCAGAAGAAGATACACTCAAAACGGATAAATCAGCCAAGAAGTTGATCCTATTCTATATGCAATGCGTACGTGCCTTGCTCTAACACTCTTCAACAGTAATTTAAATGAATAGTAATGATACGTGCCCTAGATGTAAGAGTCTAAACTGATTTTTAAATTTGCAGAAAGCTTTTTACTGTTGATTTATTAGGAACATACTGGTGATGACATACAAAAAAAATAATCCTTGCAGAAAGCTAATGATGAGCAGTTCACTCAAAAATGCCGTGAAAATGTGACAATAGTCACGCTTTCGCGATAGAATTGAGGGTACTTGGTCTTTGCTTTCAAGAGCAAGGGCCCAAGATCACTTATATGTTTTTGTTGTTCTTGATTTCTTGATTCTAAAACTTGTACCCTGAAACAGAGAAGAGATCGTTTAGTCCAAAAATAAGAGAAAACTGTTACCCCTCCCCGGCAATGGCGCCAAAAATTTGCTCGAAGGGAAACCAAAAAATGGTTAAGCTTGAAAGTGAATTATATTCTTAGAAAGTGCTATCATTCTCTAGAAACTATCATTATAGTTAAGAAGCTAAACGAGTCGTGTCCACAGGAGGGGGAGCGATGGAAGCTTTGTGCTCGGTTTTCTTATTTTTCTTAAAGTTCCTTCTTTGTTTCAAAAAGAATGAATAAAAGTAGAAGAGGAGAATTGTGGTTGATGGTATGTGAAAATAAAGTAAAATGATTGGCTTGTGAAAATGTAAAGTGAAAATGGAATGTGAAGTAGTTATGAAAAAAAAAGAAAATGTTTTTGAAAAAACATAAAAAATGAAAGAAATGTTCTTAAAGAAAAATTGGAAAATGAAACAAGTTTTTAAAAAGAAGCTTTGATGAGAAGAACTTAGAAAGAAAAGTTTGAAAAGAGAGAAAAGTAGATTTTTTTTTTTTTAGATGGTGAAAATGCATAGCTAAGCTCCTACTAATTGATCCAACTAATCGCTAACTTTCTTGATGATAGAGCCTCACAATGGATCCTTATCCTTCACTATTCTTGTGCTATAAGAACATGTCATGTGGACAATGAATGAAAGTTCTTCCTCCATCACCTTGTGTTACCCGGCAAAAACTCGAATGTCACCCCCATCAAGATCCGTTTTAAGACAGGAATGTGGTGAATTACGAGTGCACGATCTATATCGACAAGGATGAATAGGTAGTTTCTAATCACTGAACAAAGCAAGGTTAGTCGATCAATAAATCATCTAGAATACATACTTAAGCATGAAATATGAAAATTAGCTTGTATGTTAGTGTGTTAGAGTTAGAACCCTTCATCATTAGCCATCTATAACTCTTGCTTGCACAAGGCTCACTGTGAGGCTTATTGATTCATGTGGATTATCAATTAAATAATTAGAGGTTAGTGAGTTAGTAGTTAGTTAGCCATGCAAGTAGAGAATTTAGCTACTCACAGAAAGAATGAGCAAGAAAGTAGTCATTCTACACTATTTGCAAGGAAGAAGAAAGAGCAAGTAAAAGTAATGAAAATAGGGGTAGAATATGAAATAATCTTATACTATATTGTCACTAATTCAATACAGAATTTTTACTCTTTCCCACTCTAATTTTCTTGGCTAAAACAATAGAAAGAAATTACAAGAGATTACTAAAGAAATCCTAGAGAATACCCTAAACAAAATGCTCTCTAAGTAATCTTGCACTGAGGCCCAATGGGTCTATTTATACGCACAAAACCCTAGGTACGCTCAATCGTAGCCATTGATGAAAATGTTGTGCCAACAGTCCTGATACTGCCACGGAAAAGCAGCAAAGTCGCATTTCGCGGCTGTACTATGACCGTTATGCTAGCACGAGCTCTGACAGCCTGACTCTTTTCAAGTGTCCTTTAGAAGCTTCTGATTCTCCACGAATATTCTTTCGTTTGTTATAGAAGTTGGTTTCATTGATTGGGCTTTAAATAATCTTCAAATAATCCCAATTTAATTAGGATTTTGGGCCTTCTTCTTCCTTTGGGTCATGGACATAAAAATAGAGAGAGAGCTCCATTAAAAACCAGATTTTTTATAAATAATAAATGAAAAATGTGATATAAATGATGCACAAATGAGTACTAATCACTTTTTACCTTGAATCCGTCGCGATGACTTACCTTATCTTTGAAGACAAGCACATCATGGTCTATAAGATCCTCCCAATTTCCGATCTACACTATGAATTAAAGGGCAAGCTAACACTAAAAATAAACTTATCCATCACCATAAGGCATCAATGGTACTTGCAATGGCAAGGAAGTTTTGAGGCGGTAGGAATCAATTGAATTTACAAGCACTTAAAGGGAAGCAAATTAAAATAAGAGTAAAGAAGGAAAAAAAAAACATTGAATTGATTCAAGGAAAAATGGAAGAAAAGAAGACTTATTTTCACTGGTGTCACCTCAGAACAAGCTTCATTCTCATTCCTCCATGAAACTCTCCTCTCCTCTCAGTTGCATATAGAAAAATAAAAATTACATAATAAAATGAAAATCCTAAGTTACAGACTAAAGTATAGCCAAGCCTATACTCTCTGCTGAATCGCTTCTTCTGGCCTTAGAATTTGCAGCATTTATAGAGAAAATGCAACAGGAGAGAGCGTTTGAAGATAGGGGAAGCAAAGGCTCCTCTTATCTCAACAAAAATGCGACGGGTCCATGGCAGAAGCCATGGATCTGCGATAATTTTGTGGTCAGATGGCTAGATCTAGAGAGTTCAGGTCCTTGGTTCGATGCTTCATCTGTTTATCTATCTGGTTTCTCGATTTGAGCTGCAGATTTAACAATATTAGTATTGATCTTCCGTAACCAAAATGTATTCATAAAAATCTGAATTTAACCGATTTCCATTTGGTATTATCTCCCTGATTTGCTCTGATCTCCAGTTGAACATTTTCCCTCATCTTTGATTTTAATTTATTCTGAATTTCAGTGGGCTTTTGAGCGCGTTTTCTCTCCTCTTTTATTTAATAAAGGCCCTCCATATAATTAGACAAAAAGATAATTAATAGCAAAGTTTATTAAACAAAATGGGAATATGTCAATAAATATGCAATATTGGCGGCCGATCACACCGGATATCTTAATGCCATAGAAGGGTATAATGATGTTACTTGGGTCACTGACTCTCACAGTGTTAAGTCTACTACCAGATAGTTTTCATGTTCTGTGGTGCTGCTGTGTCATGGAAATCCTACAAACAAATAGTAATTATCAGGTGCACCATGGAGTCTAAGCTTATTGCCTAGGATACTACTTGTTTGGAAGCTTAATATTTTGCTTAAATTCTATATCGTGCCTAGACCTGTACTTTCAATCTCAGTTCTGCTGATTCAAGATCCACTATTAAGATTTTAAAGCAAGAGAATGTTTATAAAAAGATGAGCAAACATATTTAGGTCAGACTCAAGTCTGTACAGTGCCTATTGGGTAAAGTTATGATTCCAAATTTTGTATAGTCTGAGGAGAATCTTGCTGACCGATTGACAACGGGTCTTTCTAGGAGTGTGGTCTTAGAATCATCAAGGAAGATAGGGTTAAGTCCACAGTAGAGTTCACTGATAGTGGGAACCCAGCCTACTTGATCGGGAACTGTTTTCATGAAAGAGGTTCAATATGGCAGCAACAAGCTAGACTTGTAATACTCATGTGGAGTATTGATCCAGATATGTATATATCCTTTATGTAGCATTGTAACTGTTGCCCCTTCTTTATAGTGATGATGCTCTTATAATACAGGTAGGTAAGGCTGAGTTAAACTCTTAATAAGTCTGATGTATGAAGTGTGGAGGGTACAAGGTCTAGTTGTAGTATCTTTGGAGGACTTATCTACATAAGAGAATCTATGATGGCCGTGGTATAGAGGGCAGGGTTGACCCCTAGAAACTTTTCATTAGTCAGTTATTATGAGTATGGCTTTTAACGCCTAACCCGTTCGCTCAATGGATAGAGACTTACTTCATGTGTTTTTCATCAATATCTGATTAAAAAGGCCTAATTCAAGACGTACTCCACTATGTCTCTTAGGTGGCGATGAAATTCACTAACGGTAGATTCAAGGTGCAAGCTAACGACCCCGAATCCACAGTATACTGTTGCCTAAAACTTTACTCTTGATTTATAGTTTATGATTTGTTTATTGATTTCCTAAAACTCAAGTTTTGGAGAGTTGTTGGGTGTGTATTTGGTTTTGGAGGGAAAAACATGAGTTTCCCACTATTTGCCTTTGGTTTTAAGTCCCATAAATAGAACAAAGAAGTTTGAGTGGTATATATACAAACTTTTCCTAAGCCTATTGTCATGAGTGTTAGAGGCCATAGACCACCTTTCCGCGCTAGCGACGAACCAAACCGGGTCGAGCTTAGGTCCCGGTGGCTCGGTCCGTGGCGTGCATCCACAACTTGTGGACACGAATGCAGCTTCAATCAAGGGGTTCTTGGACCAGTTACATTTGGAAATTATTTTTGCTTTCAGAATTACTTTGAGCTTCAGGATGAAGTGACCTGAGGACCTGCACGTAGGATGACTCCCAAGCACTTGACCTCAGAAACATTCCCGAGTACTAGGACTCATAGTGATCTCAGGATCAACCTGAGCACTTGAACTTTAGAGTTTTTCCAAACTTTTAGACTAGAAATATTCCCGACCTCCATCTCACTTTCTTGAGTACTTTACAATTTTAATTTGTAACATTTCTTGACCCGATAAAAGAGGATCTATGAACATACGGAGTTGTTACACATTAATTGTTGCCAATCTGAACATGCACTTGATTTGTGCAGGGGCTATTAGTAACAGGTACAGCTCTGTGCTTATAAATAGAATCACTCGTTCATTCTTAGACTACAAGAAACTGAGATACACAGCCACATTCTTCTTTCTCCCACTCTTAAATTTCTTTAACTTGTTCAATTTTCTGGGCAATAATCTCTGTCTGAGCAAGAGACTCTGCCTACTATTTAAGCCGAGTGCTGGTGATTCTAAGGGATTGTTTTACTGTTATTAGATAAAGTCAAACCAACATCTAGGCATAGAGAGAGGCTTTTGATCCTTTAGGGGTAGAGACTACGTGATTGCATTCCCCAGGCCAGAATATATATTTTATTTTAATTCTATTTTTAATTCTGTAGTAGCATGCTAGGAAGCTAATTTAATTAGTTTTGTAAAGAAATTGATCTACATGTTTTAGGAATTAGCACAATTTGAACCAAAATCTCTTATATATAGGCTATGAAAATTTGCTCGAGAAAAGAAATTTTGAAAGAAGATTCCTTAACATTCTTACTTTTCCTTCCAATTTCTACATGCCATGCCCTATCGTTTAAATTTGACTCTAGTTGTGGGGCAATGTATTGAATTTTCCTACAGAAATGTCTTACAAGGTAATTAAACACAATTTGGCATATATAAATAACACTGACACATGCAATTAGGGGTGAGCATCGGTTAGTTTGGTTCGATTGCCGATTTTAACAAAATCGAACTGAACTGAATAAGATATAGAACCGAACTGAATCGAATTGGACTGATTCAGCTCAGTTCAGTTGGTTCAGTTAATTCAATTGGTCATTCTATCATCTTAAATGTGCTTATTGCTGTGACTAAATTCAATGACATGTCTTGTTTTCATGCATATGTGTATTTATTCACATGTGTTTATTCACTTCTGCATCATGTATTTTACATTGAAAATTGTAGGGGGAAACTTATAAAAGAGGTGAAGATAAATTATAAGTAATAAAAAAAATTTACAAGTAACTCTTCTGATATACCCAGGAAGCGTGTCGGTGGACGTATGATCAGCGAGTGATCATTTTGTTCCATTGACGATGTGGCGATGTGATCGATTGAGTCTTATGGAATTCTTTCTCATTTGATTCTGGAGATTACTTGAGAGAGGAAGATTTTAGGGTGTTGATACCATGAGTTTAGAGAAGTAACTCTCTAAATTTCTTGGAAATAAGGGAATGTTAGCCCTTTTCTCCCTCTTGCTGCCTCTTGATCTCTTGATCTTTATCTTGCTAATCAATCAAGTCCATCCCCCTGATCTAATTCCAAGAATGAGCTATTTATAGGCTTTGAAGGGTGTAACTTCCCCTAGAATTCAGCAAAGACTGATTATAGTCATTTAACCTAGCGTTGAAGGCTGTTTTGAACTTCACGTGAGGCTATAAAGCCTCATGCGAAGCTGGGTGTAAGCCTTATGTAAGGTTAGACAGGATCGCGCGAGCTTGAAGCGATCATTTTGACCAGGCTGTCTCCACTTAATGTGGGATGAAGTAGGCGGGTGTAACCGCCCACTTAGAGTGGCATTAACCCCACTAACATAGTAGGATTAGCCCATTAAAGACTAGGTCAAATGTTGACCTGGCAAGCCCTCTTGTAGGGAATGCGGAAGGCTTCAAGTGAGGCTAAAACTAGCTTCGCGTGAAGTTAGCGCAACTCCTCAGGCGAAGCTATAAATAAGCTTCAGGCATAGAATTAGCTTACGGTGAAGCTAGTGTTAGCTTCAAGCGAAGCTGATGGTTAGCCTCAGGAGAAGCTAACAAGAGAAGTTTCATATGAAGCTGTAATTAGCTTCAGGAGAAACTACAATTAGCTTCAGGCGAAGCTGAGACTTAGCTCTTTACAGAGCTATGAAGAGCTTCAAGCGAAGCTATCCTCTTGAGCCATACTTAAGCCTCTTTACAGGTGGATGCTTGGCTTACTTTCTGCTTCACTAGATCAGTAAGTTTCAAGTCATCGCTTGGTCTCTGAGAATGGGTAGAATCTGGTTGTCAGCTTGCTCGCGTCTTGTCTTTTATAGATGTCAACAAGTTGGGACGTCATTTTGACCAGTTGAAGTGCTACTAGGGAGCTTATCTTTTTAGAGTGTCAACAAAACCTCCTTCAAAGTTTTTTGTAAATCTGCAATCGGATTGTTCACATTTCAAAATACTTTGAATTGCTTTGATTGTTTTAGAAAAGACCACGGATATGTGATTCATAGCTTCGCCTGTATGGTTGAACTCAATTTTGCCTTCATGGTTGAACTTCGGTAGGCAAAGTTACTTGAGCTCTAACTTCACCTCTAGGCCGAAATAGCCTCGCCTTCAAGCTGAAATAGGCTTGCCTCTGAAATAATCATGCTTCTGGGCATTTCTAGATAACTCCACTTACAAAGCTCAGTTGATTTGTCAGCACCGCTTTAGCGCTAGGCTCGCATGAACTATGAGGGAGGAGACTTCCTTTCCCGAGGCTAAGAACTCGAGTTCTTTAGCTCGCCTATGCTTCAAAGTTTGAAGTGCTAGTGGTGAGGCTATGCCTTGGGGCCTATAAATAGGACGCCTATAGTTCTTTCACAGAGAACTCACCTTCTCTTCTTTCAGCGAGGCTTCGACAGGATTCTTCTTCTTCTCTCCTCTTTCATTTTCGAAAACACTAAGATTCTTACCCTCCTCATCTCTTCAACATGATTCCATGGCTTCTTCTCACTGTCCAGGCAGGGATGCGGAGGTCCCTGAGGCCACGGAAGCCTTCATTCTGGTCATTACCTCACATATTGTTGGTGAGCCTCAATGTTTCAGAGGCCCCACCAATCAATTGGTTATTTTTAGGGAGTTTATCTCCCTTAATTTTAGCTTTACCAACTATTCTAGGGATTGAATTCCTTGATCCTCGCATTTGGTGAATTTTGGGAAAATATTTTAGCCTTTCTGTATGCTTCTTGGTGAAACTAAGGCTTGCCTAAATTATGCAAAATTATCTTTCAGGCGAGGATAACCTTATCGTATAGGCGAGGATAGCCCTGGCCTTTTTAAGACCTAGCTAATCTTACTGCGAGGCTACGACTTGGCCTTTTTAGGGCCAGTCTAGCCTTTCCATATAGGCGAGGTTATTATTTAACCTTTTCAAGGTCAATCTAGCCTTGCCATATAGGCGAGGCTCTGACTTGCCCTTTTTGCCTTTTCCAAGGCTAGTCTAGCCTTTCCATATAGGCAAGGCTCTGACTTGGCCTTTTTAAGGCCAGTCGATTGGCCTTTTAAGGCTAGTCTAGCCTTGCTGCATAGGGGAGGCTCTGACTTGGCCCTTTTCAAGGCCAGTCTAGCCTTGCTATAGAGGCGAGGCTCTGACTTGGCCTGTTTCTCTGTTCCGTACAAGCAAAAGTTCATGTACTTTTATTTTCTTTGATTTGTTAACAAGCTTGTCTTTTGTTTCTTTGCAGTACACTATGTAATCACCTAGAGGGGGGATGAATAGGTGACTAGCTAATCTAATGGTAATAATGTGGAATTAAAACTAATTTAATGCAAATTAAAACTTCTTAAACTAAACACCAAGTATAACACAAGAGTGTAACTGGATTCCCCGTGAAAGGCTCTGACTAACTCCTCAAGATTCCTCTAAATAAGAGTTGAGGTGCTGCGTTGGCTCTCTTGGTTGAATACAAGTGTTAGCAAACAAACCCCAAGCCTATAACAATTCAGCACACAATGTACATCAAGCATATAAAGATAAAGACAATATAAGCATGCAAGATATAAACAAGTAAGAGATAAAGAGAGAGCAATCGCAAACACGGGAGAATTGTTTCGAGGTTCGAGCACACTTGCACTACGTCTCCACCTCAACACATGAAGGATTTCCACTAAAATCGATCTCACCGGATCACTCGGTGCTGCAACACCTACAAGGCGAGTTCACACTTGAACTCCTTGGACTCTCTAGTCCCTTCACTCGTTCCCGCAAGAACTACACACCGCAAGCCCACTAGCTCGCCGAGGCCGCACCTCAAACACCGAGTTCTCACTAGAACCCAAAACACTACGAACACACAAGTCCACCTCCTCAAAGCAAAGATGAAGTCTTTGGTGATCACAACACTTTGATCACCTAAAAACAATCACACAACAACTCTCCTATAGGTAGATATAGCAATGGATAGCTCAAGTGTTTGTGAGAAATTTGGATTGAATGTGGTAGTGAAAAACTCAAGAAAATCACTTTGAAAACACTCTTGATAAACTTCCCTTTTGGTTGAAAATATTTGCCCTCAAACTAATGGAGAAAACCTCTTAATAGAGTTGGAAAAACTAGCTTTGAAACTCTCTAAAAATCTTATGCAAAACAGTCCAAGGAACCCCAAATCTATAGGCTATCCAAAAATTAGCCGTTGGGGCCAAATCATCAGCCTAGACGGCTGTCGGTCGACCGGCCAGGTCGACCGCCAACGGTCAGATTTCTGACTGTTGGAGCCTTGGTCGATCGGCCTGGTCGACCGTGGCCTAGAACAGAGAGCAGATCTCTCATCTGGTCGACCGGGGCTTCCAGAGAGCAGAGCTCTCTGGACGGTTGACCGGGTCGGTCGACCGGCCCTCCAGCCAGACCTGGCGTGCACGTTTGTGCACGTCTGTCGACCGACTCCTAGCCCGGTCGACCGGCCCAGTCGACCGACAGAAGCCAGAAAAGGTCTTTTTCAGGGATTAAAAACTTAGTATTTTTCTTTTAATAAAATCCCATAAAATCTCTAAAAATCTGCAAAAATAAGTTCAGTATTATACTTTGATATATAAACATGTTTGAGTAAAATCAAGACATGTTACAAACATTTTGAACTATTTTTGTAACTTAGAAATTTTGGCTAAAAACAAAAACTGTATTTTCCCAAATTAGTTTTTCCAAAACTTCTCCAAATACAAAAACAAGATATTTTTAACACTTTTAAAGCATAAAGTGTATGGACATGATCCACTACACATACATGATGAAATATCTATGTTTTGACAATAAAGCACTAAACTGGTTTTTGGTTAAAACATATATACTTGAAACTCCAAAAATCAAACCGGTATTTTTCAGAATGAAAACATCAATAAATCTTGTGTGTGAGTGTATATGGTATACTTGAGCAATCCACCAACTATTCTATCCTTTACATTTTATCTAAAAACAAAATCTTTAATAAAAACAAACTAGACTCAAGTCTTGATCTTGAAGGTCTTCACTTCACTTGAAGTCTTCTTCTCCTCTTGACTTGGTCAAAACTTGATCCAAAGAGTTAGACTCCTCTTGAGTACTTGATGTGGTTTTGATGCATAGGCTCTTGAATCAAACCGTATTAGCTCCAAAACTTGACTTTAAATCCTTTGTTGAAGCTACACACCTACTAAGTTCTTGATCACAAATCTGTGACTAAATAAATACAAGATCATTAGTACTATAACTACATGAGTTAGTCATCATCAAAATTAGAGTGATGGGCCTTTGGTCCAACAATCTCCCCCTTTTTGATGATGATAAAACTCATGGAGTTATATATGCATGGATTAAAGTTAAGCTTCAAAGAAGCTCCCCCTTAACTCATGCATCACAATAAACAATAATATATAACATGAATCTAAACAAACATGCATGCAAATATAAGGAGATAAACATGCCAATCAAGCATAAAACTCATCAAATTCTTTTCTCCTTTTTACAAAACAAAACAATATGCATAAACAAAAATCTTTCTCCCCCTTTATGTTTAAAGCAAGGAAAACATGCATATATACTAAAATACTTCTCCCCCTTTTTGTCAATCATCAACAAAGGGGTTAAATCAAATCAACCAATAAAAAAATATATGCAATATACATTCATGAAGAGGAAGACGCTAAGTTAACTTCCCTACATATGCATTACACGAAGAAGGAATGACAAGCCCTAACTCACATAACGCATAATATACAATGCATAAGAGGGGATGTGAAGCTCCCCCTACACACGTGTATCATATAAAGAAGAGTTGCCAAGCTCCTCAATATAAGATACACTCAACATGAATCTATATGTAGAAGAGATGTTAAGATCCCCTTGCATATAGGCAATATATATCAAAACAATTTTAATCAAGTTTTTATACCAATTGTAATCAAAAACATTTTTAGGATACAAGTTGTACATAAACCATATAAATTTGAATTTTTCTTAAATTAAGATATCACAAGATATAGATACCATATGAAGTAGGAAATTTACCAAGGAAATTGAAACATTTTTGTATTTTGATACCAATGAAAAATATGAATACCATTGAAATAAATAGTCAATGATACCAATTAAGATATATTGTACATTTTGATATCAATAAAAATACCAATTGAAGATAATGCATAAGCTTATATAAAAAGTATCAATTGAGAATTAAATTGAAAAACAAGATTTGAATTAAGCTTAGCATAAATATATGTTGTGCCTTAAACATGTAAATATCTTGTAAATCAAGCACTACCAAATGAAGAATAAATAACTAGTTAAATTAATTTTTAAAAACTAGTTAAAAATCCTTCAACCATGAAATCGAATCATATGTATTTCATGAATCATACCAAATACACAAGAGTTGACACTCATAATCGATAAATCTTATAAAAAGTATTCATGAAATAAGGTCATGACTAAACAAATGAAGTGTGAGTGTTCAATAATCATGTAAATAGCATTTTCATGAAAATAATCAAAGAAGCTCAAAACAAATATCATTTTATCACAAATCATGAAAATTTATTTTTCATTTAAAAACAAACTTCTACCTATATGTATGTTTTTATCCAAACCTAACAATATGCATACATATCTCAAACATAAAAAGAGTCCATAATGAAAATTGCATGAAGGCAAATGACTCAAGGGGTATACATGTATATTTATTAGATTTGAAATAAAAATTACATATATACATGAAGCAAAACAAAATATAGGCAAACATGTATAAATGAGGATCATCAAAACTAGGCTATACATGTGCATATAGTGAGTACAAATGAGCAATGAAGTGCAAATATATATAATCAAATATTGCTCACTATTTTACAAGTATATATCTAAGTTTTGACAAAAACTACATTTAACTATGTATTTACCACATGAAGCACAAAAATATGAACATGCTAAAGAAATCAATAATGAAAAGTATATAAACTAAAGTAGGAGTTTAGAGATAGTTACCAAACCAAAGAACTATGCTCTAAGTCTCCAAAACATGGTGGTTATCCCATCAAACCTCCTTGATAGCGGTGCATCAAATGTATGTCCATCAAGTCCATGTGCAACCACCATCAAGGCACTAAATCTCTCATGTCGTGTGAGAGCCCGCACCTACATCAAATACAAATGGTGGGGACTTTGGTACCCATTTTCTTTTGGGTCCACGAGGGTTAGCATTGTAAGGAACCCAAACATTCTTATTAGCAAAATTTAAAAATTTTGCTAAATGGCTTTTGCGGCCACAATGTGTACACTCGTACACTCTAGAATGCATATATGTATGAGTGTGATCATGACGTGCAAAATGTGCATATACATGTTGTGGGTAATGTGCATGAACATGTGAAACTTGTTTATTTGAAAACAAAGTTTCCAATCTTTTATGGTTAAATGCACATTTGCTCAAAGTTGAGCTCAAACAATCGATTTATTTTTCAAAAATTTAACTTCATTTTTATCAATAGAAACATGAAAAGCATGATGAGAATGAGAATCATTTTTCTTATTCATTTTAGAAACATTTTCTCTTTCTTTTTCAACAATTTTCTTTTTAAAGAAGTGTTTTCATGCAAAGCAACTTCCTTTTGTTTTTTCACCAAAATAATTTTATTTTTCAAAGATGTATTTCCCTCACAAAGATCATTTAGTTTAGAGGACAAGGAAATATTTTCATTTTTCAAAAATTCATTTTCTTTAGACATGCATTCTAATTTATTTTGAAATGTATCTTTTTCTTTTAACAAGCAATCAAATCTATTTTTCATTTTCTTGTTATCCTTTTTAAGCAATTCATATTTTTCAAGTAGTTGTTGACAAAATGAAGTAAGCTCATCATAAGACATGTCAACATCTTCTTCTAGCTCGGATTCAGTAGTTATCTCAAGGGGGTTATCCCCTTGGACCATGTAGCATACATTGAAAGCGTCACTTTCAACATCTGAGTCGCTCCCGCATAGTATTGTTCTTGTTCGCCAAGGGAGATCAAAGAGTTTCATACTACAAAAGCCGAATCAATGTTAGAAACCCTAGATAAATATTCATTATTTAGGGTTAACTTTAAGGCATAAATGGCTTTTGAGTTAGCCTCAATATACTTGCTATTATTAACATATGAATCTTTAATTGTAGATAAACATGAATGCCTAGGGCTTTGAGGTACAATGACATCTTAACCTTCCAAGTTTGGATGTTAAGAATGTCAAAAGTGGGAGGTGACATGAAATCCATGGTGTGTGTATAAATATTGTGATTAGCTATAAATGAGGATCTTTAACTCAAGGCTGTTAGACCCAAATCAAGAGCACGTGACTTTGATACCAATTGTAAACACCTAGAGGGGGTGAATAGGTGACTAGCTAATCTAATGGTCAATAATGCGGAATTAAAACTAATTTAATGCAAACTAAAACTTCTTAAACTAAACACCAAGTATAACACAAGAGTGTAGCCGGATTCCCCGTGAAAGGCTCTGGACTAACTCCTCAAGATTCCTCTAAATAAGAGTTAAGGTGTCGCGTTGGCTCCCTTGGTTGAATACAAGTGTTAAGCAAACAAACCCCAAGCATATAACAGTTAAGCACACAATATAAAGATAAAGATAATATAAGCATGCAAGATATAGACAAGCATATAAAGATAAAGATAATATAAGCATGCAAGATATAGACAAGAGATAGAGAGAGCAATCGCAAACACGGGAGAATTATTTCGAGGTTCGAGCACACTTATTCTACGTCCCCACCTTCAACACTTGAAGAATTTCCACTAAGGGCCTGTTTGGTTGTCGTAACTGGCCGTAATTCGTAAGTGATAATTGGTAAAGCCTTTTAAAGTTGTAAATGAGTTACATGCATGTAAACTTTATGGTGTTTGGTTGGTAATATAAAGTTGTAAGTGGAAAAGTGTATTGACTTTTACGATGTTTGGTTGTCGTATTGTGTAAGTCGTAAGTGAAAAAGTTGACCACAAATTAACTATATGGTGATTTAAAAAGTTTTAATATTGCAAATAAATATTAAAAATGTTAAATATTAAAAAAATAATATTAACATAAAAAATAATACAAATTTGCATTACCACAAAATTAACTGTAACTGGGCTGTAACTGAGTGGTAATTGAGTTGCAAGTGAGTGATAATTGTATTGTGTAAGCTTTTTACGAATTACGGTACAAACAAACGCCGTAGTCGTAACTGGGTTGTAAGTCATTTACGATTTACGGACTTTTACGCGAAACAAACGGCCCCTAAAATTGATCCCACCGGATCACTCGGTGCCGCAACACCTACAACGTGAGTTCACACTTGAACTCCTTGGACTCTCTAGTCCCTTTACTCGTTCCTGCAAGAGCTACACACCGCAAGCCCACTAGCTCGTCGAGGCTGCACCTCAAACACCGAGTTCTCACTAGAATCCAAAACACCGCGAACACATAAGTCAGCCTCCTCAAAGTAAAGATGAAGTCTTTGGTGATTACAACACTTTGATCACCTAAAAACAATCTCACAATAACTCTCCTATAGGTAGATATAGCAATGGATAGCTCAAGTGTTTGTGAGAAAACTTGAATTGATTGTGATGGTGAAAAACTCAAGAAAATCACTTTGAAAACACTCTTGATAAACTTCCCTTTGACTGAAAATATTTACCCTCAAACTAATGGAGAAAACCTCTTAATAGAGTTGGAAAAACTAGCTTTGAAACTCTCCAAAAATCTTTTGCAAAACAGTCCAAGAAACCCCAAATTTATAGGCTATCTAAAACTAGCCGTTGGGGCCAAATCATCAGCCTGGACGGCTGTCAGTCGACCGGCCCGGTCGACCGCCAACGGTCAGATTTCTGACCGTTGGAGCCTCGGTCGACCGGCCCAGTTGACCGTGGTCTGAAACAGAGAGCAGAGCTCTCTGTCGCTCGACCGGTCCGGTCGACCGGGGCTTTTCAGAGAGCAGAGCTCTCTAGACGGTCAACCGACCCTCCAGCCAGACCTGGCATGCACGTTTGTGCACGTCGGTCGACCGACTCCTACCTCGGTCGACCGGCCCGGTCGACCGCCCGGTCGACCGGCAGAAGCCAGAAAAGGTCTTTTTTAGCGATTAAAAACTTGGTATTTTTCTTTAATAAAATCTCATAAAATCTCTAAAAATTACAAAAATAAGTTCAATATTATACTTTGATATAGAAACATGTTTGAGCAAAATTAGGACATGTTACAAACATTTTGAACTATTTTTTTAACTTAGAAATTTTGGCTAAAAACAAAAACCGTATTTTTCCAAATTGTTTTTTCCAAAACTTCTCCAAATACAAAAATAAGATATTTTAAACACTTTTAAAGCATAGAGTGTATGGTTATGATCCACTAAATATCTATGTTTTTGACAATAAAGCACTAAACTGGTTTTGGTTAAAACATATATACTTGAAACTCCAAAAATCAAACCGATATTTTTCAAAATGAAAACATCAATAAATCTTGTGTGTGAGTGTATATGGTATACATGAGCAATCCACCAACTATTCTATCATTTACATTTTATCTAAAAACAAAATCTTTATTAAAAATAAACCTAGACTCAAGTCTTGATCTTGAAGGTCTTCACTTGAAGTCTTCTTCTCCTCTTGACTTGGTCCAAACTTGATCCAAAGAGCTAGACTCCTCTTGAGAACTTGATGTGGTCTTGATGCATAGGCTCTTGAATCAAACCGTGTTAGCTCCAAAACTTGACTTTAAATCCTTTGTTGAAGCTACACACCTACTAAGATCTTGATCACAAATCTGAGACTAAATAAACACAAGATCATTAGTACTATAACTACATGAGTTAATCATCATCAAACTAGAGTGATGGGCCTTTGGGCCAACACACTATGCATTGGGACCTTTGAATAGCCTATTTGGGATAGTCAGAGGGATGGATGGAAACGTGTGTTTTCAGTTTTAAGGGCAGGCCTCACTTTTCAGTAATAAGAGTTCACCAAAAAGGGATGCTTTACTTCCTACGGCTGATGAGCGTATTACCCGAAGCATATTGACTACCACCCGCTCGAAGATCAGAATAATGTGGTGTATAGAAACATTTCATGTTCGAGGATGCAGCACCTGATGCTGACCAGCAGCTACTTGCTGGGGAAGGCCAATGGATTTTAATGTGAAAGACGAGAAGTACTGTCTTCAATCAAGCAGGCGACACTTCCCGCTCTCGTACTTCCAGTCGATAACGGCACTGCGAAAAATGAAATAGCCGGTGACTCAGTTAACTGATTCTGTTACATTGGAAACTTGACATTGAATGGCTATAACCACTGTGGGTCACCTAGGGCCGTACTAGGTATGCATCCCGGGAGGATAGGATAGGACCTTCCTGTAGGAGATAACCCAGAGATGGCCCGACTTTTCGAACTAGTTTATTAAGGTCCACGGTAACTATCTGGTGAGGTATTTCAGGCTCCAGGTTGGGTACATCCAACTCAAAAGCCGTGGTGGAGGGACTTGGCGCTTTATGTCTTTGAACACTTTGAGGCAGAGTTAATGAAGATTGAACTTCATGAAGCAGTTAGGGCCACCTGCTATGGAATAAAAATCAGTGTGCCTAACTTCTTTGCCATCTTCAAGCTATATTATCCAGCCTCAGGAACCTTTTCACCCATGTTGGTAAATTAAGATTGGCGTTGTATGAGATGTGGGAGATATCCAACCTACCAATGGTCTCAATGCCGTATGAGGAGTATTTTCCCTACACAATGGAGCTGAGGTAGATGAAGAAGGACGATCCAAAGGTGTTCAAAACATATTCGGAATTGATGTGTATTTCTACATCTGCATGGACATATATAACACTCGTGAGAATGCGAATGTCATAAAGATCTATGCAGATTTTTTATTTTCAGTTTTGGACGGTGCCCCAAAAATGTTCAATTCTCGATTTCAGATGATGATATCCAGCAGAAGATGATATCTAGTACTGATGAAGATGTTGTCCTGGAGGAGGATGACAGGATCTATGTAAAGAGTGATAGGTTTAAGTGCTTTCATCTTCAGGCGAAACACCCTATGTCTCAAAAAGCTCTCCTTGCCAGCTTCCTGTTAGTTTGGTTAAAGAAATATGTCGTTCCATATCCTCCACATGATAGAATCTTATCGTGAGTGCTTCCCCTGCTGTCTAGCTTGCTCACGACAAACCACTTGGGTTGCTTCCTGCCATGGTCTACGACATCCAACATGGTCTCCGGGCACTGATAGAAACTTTCTATAGACCACTGGCTACTAAGAGAGTGAAGACGCAAGGGCTTCCTCGTGAAATACCCTACCCTAGAGTGGAAATGCTCTACATATATCTTATGTCATGGTTCACATTACACTATCCCTCCATTATCCAACCTGGAGAAGAGCCGTCAGAAGGTGTACGCTTTGCACATCTTCATCATTTTGAGGGGTCATAGTGGCTACGGACCTATATAGCTGGGGTGCGAAAACAGGTGCATCGTTATGACTCATACAACCTTTGCAAATGCTTTCCCTCCATTCTCGCTACTAGATATAGTGAGGAATTCCAAGATGTAGGGGACAGAAGATATTCACTTGGACAAGGCGTATTTAAATGGCTGGTCAGTATCCTACCATCTCACTTAGTGTACCGGCATGGAGATATCTGTTATCTAGAGCTGTATGTCCCCAGCCGCTTAGCTCATCAGTTTGGATATGACCAGCTTTACATTGGCAATCCTAACCTACGTCTGTCATTTATAGGAGTTTGATAGATGGAGCAAGAGCAGGGAGACACTTCATTGTCAGCTGCACCGAGGCCTGATTTTGCATGCCATTCTTAACCCTAACTTATTGACATTGCTAAGGTTTATCAATGGTATCGAACCTCCAACTCCATTCCTTCAGAGTTCAACATTAACTCAACTAGAACCAAGCTCATCTTCAACCAGTTGAAGCAGAAGGTGACAGAGTAAGTTTAGGGGAAGCGAGTTCCAGGTCTCCGAGATTCTTAGCTGAAGCTAGAAGTGAAGCTTCAGATGCTAAGAGTCCTCGTTTTGAGGATGTTGGTGGTAGAGAAGCTACTAGCGGAGCAGGTAAAGCTCCACTTGAAGAAGAGGAAGAGAAAGAAGACCGCGACACTTACTTCAAGTGAAAGTGGAAGAAACTAGAGTCAAAGGAGCCTGCTCGTAAGAACCCACCAGGAAGGAGCCTACTCAAAAAGAGCCTTGTAAGAAGCAAGTGGTAAAGAGGACTTGTCGAGATGCTTGACAAGCTTCTACTGCTGCAGTGAGTGAATTTGTAGCAGAAGTTTTTCCTCCTCCAATAATTATTAAGGTTGCCTGATCGAAAAGAGACTCCGAAGGAGCCTGCTCAGGTCCTAGGTAAGCTTTATTCTCTTTGTACCATTTTTCCTTATCCTTTCTCACTTTTGTGATTAATTGTTTCAAATTTTAATCTCAGATGTTGGTCAGGAAATTCAGGGTGAAGGAGAGGAAAAATTTGACGATCTCTTCACCTACAAGGAGGGGGAATGAGGCAACATAGTTTGTCTATGATGGCCCTGGGGATCAAGAGCTAGATGTTGGGCCTTCTGATGAGGCTGCCACCACTTTGAAGAAGGGTTAGGGTTCCCCTCAGCGATATGAACATGAATACGTGGGGATTCTGAAAATTGCTGAAGAAAGACAACCAATCCCTGAGCCAACTATCGATGAATCAGCTACTAGGGAGGCTTTTACTGAAACTATCGCTGCTGCACGTACAATACCTCTTGAAATTGCATTGGAGAACATGTCAAGCAATAAGGTGGATTTCCCTGTGAGCCCTATCATCTAGGTATCTTTGGCTAAAACTGTTGCTGCTGTGGTCACCCCTATATGGAGACTGTTCCTGCTGCGATGGTCAGCACAGGGGTGACTACTACTGCCACTTCAGCTTCTGTAGGAATGATCGTAATAATTTAGCAGTCAATTTTGTTCATATATCATGCATAAGAAAGCTTTTTAGCAGAAGCCTTAGCACTGGTCATTTCTACTGGGGACCAGCTCAAGAGAAGGCTATTGTTCCCATCACATTGGACATTATGGGGATCGATGTTCTTTACCGTAGCATCATTCAACGTCGACCCTTTTCCATTGGTTATTTGATGATGACCGACGAGGCAGCGTCTGCACCTTCTACCATACTAATCTCAAAGCAGATTGGGTTTCAGCTTGAGTCCACCAACAAGCTAGTTTCTACCCCAGCCACCATATCTCCATAGCTCTGATACCAACCAATTGAAAATCACCTAGAGGGGGGTGAATAGGTGATAATGCTAATCAATGCACAATTTAAAATTTATGATGCAACAATCTCACAAAGCAAGTGAATATAGCAATGAAAGTAGAGAGCAAGTAATAAGAGCAATGAAAATAGAGCAAGAAAAGAGCAAGTAAACCAAACGCAAACACCGAGAATTGTTATCGAGGTTCGAGCATCCAGCTCTACTTCCCCGCCTTCCCCAGAAGGATTCCAACCACTTCCACTATCACAAAGATGTTACAAATTCACTGGAGTACCCAACTCCACAATCTCAAGTACAAGCAATCTCTTAGTAGTCAAAAGACCACAACTCTCTCTTGCAAAATTCTCTTCCCTTACAAAGGTCCTTAGAGAACAATGAGTAGGAATGAAGCTCTTGTGTGTAAGGAAAAAGAAAAAGAAATCAGAGAGTTCTTGAAAACACTTCAGAAAATGAGAGAGAATTTCAACACAAAAACTAAGAAACAAAGCTCTTTTGAATGCCTTAAACTTTTAAAACTTTTGCAAATTTTTCTTGTAATTAATTGGTAAGTGAACCTCTCCCCAAACACCCTATTTATAGGAGAGGGCTAGGGTTTGGAGATAAAACATATTTAAGGCTAATCAGAAGATATTATATTCAAAACATGTCATTAAAACACACTTAAGTGAGAAAAAGACAAAAATTAAACCAGCTTAGGAGATAGCCGTTACTGTTCAAACGGCTACCTCGGTCGACCGGTCGGTCGACCGCAAGTTCAAAAATAAGAGCCGTTGCCAGTTCTCGGTCGACCACCCGGTCGACCCAAACATACAGAGAGCAATGGTCTTACAGTCAGGCAGGTTTCGGTCGACCCTTGCGGTCGACCGTGAAACGTGCACACTGATACACACTGCTGCCAGACCCCGGTCGACTGGGTCGGCCGACTGGCTTGACCTGACATAGGGTCGGTCGACCCAGACGGTCGACCGGCTCAGGTCAAAAGCCAAAACAAAAACAGAATTTTGAGGAGAAATCTATTTTAAAAAATAGTTTTGAATAGAGATATATATAATGGATAAAAAGGAGTTTGTAGGCTGAAGATAGTATACAAACTAATTTTGTACATATTATAGGAAATATTTGGAAACAAGATGTGCGCAAAACGTGTGTGATAGAGCTTCAAACCTATTCACTATTCTTTAACAAAACTACAAAAACTAGAAACAAATCTAATGATATATCTTGAGCAATCTTGAAGTTTTGAGCCATGCAATGCCTTGCTAGAGCCTTCTCTTCTATGTTCCTTCCTTGATGTGCAAAACGCCTTCTTTGCTTCATGAACCTAGAAGTTCTTGCAATAGCCAAGCAATGGCCTCCAAATATGGTACTAACCTGAAACTTATCTTAAACAACTAATTAGTACCAATAGCTCTTATTTGTTTTGTTAACATCAAAACTCTAAACAAATGGAGAGTGTAACCTTTTGGGCCAACAATCTCCCCCTTTTTGATGATGACAAAACAAATAGGCTATAAACAAAAATATAGGGGAGGAGAAAGCTGTTGGCCCAAAGGCCATTATCCCAGTTATTTTGATGATAACAAAACATATTTAGTTATGTATTTAACATTTGTGTTTTCAGAATATTTCAGGTTATTTAACAGGTTGTTTTTGACGGCTCCGCTAAAAGACTCACACATTTGGAGTTCGCCGCAAAAATGAAGATTCCCAAGCTATGCACAACTAGGATGCTTTGGGATCAAGATGATGATATGAAGATCAAGACAAGACCAAGACAACAAAGAAAAACAAGAGTTGTATTTTTACTTTTATTTTAGATATTTTGTCAAAGCTAGATATTAGAAGTAGAGCTATGGGATTATCACACACACACCCCTTTTAGTTAGGTTCATGGCTCCAAAAAGATTTCAATTTCCATTTTCTAACTTAGATCTAAAGAGAACACATTTTGGAAATAAGATTTTTAGAAAAACAATAGTTTTGAAAAGACAATTTTATGGAAAAAAAAGTTTTTATCAAAAGGATTTTTATCAAACTATTTTAACATGATAGAAGTATGACACATGCTCATACTCTATGTTTTTACAAGTTCCAAAATTTAACCCAAGTCCCAAAACCAAAAACCAAAAATTTCTAGTTCTGGAAGTTCTGTTTTTTCAGAACTCACAGTAACGGTCGACCGGCCCGGTCGACCGATGTGCACAATACTGTGCACGTTTATATCAGTCGACCGACCCGGTCGACCGATGTACACTTGCTTTCACAGGAGTTTTCGGTCGACCGACCCGGTCGACCGATGAACCCAACGGTCATATTTTTGACCGTTGGCGGTCGACCGACCCGGTCGACCGACTCTGTCAAAAGTTCTGACAGATCCAACAGCTATTTTTTCTGACTGTTTTTCTTTTTGGGATTTGATTCCAACGAATCTCTTAGGATGTTTTTGACCCCTATAAATAGGAGGTCACTTCAGTTGATATGACTAACAATTTGAGAGCCATCATTTTATTTTTTACAAGAGATTTCTAAAGATTTCCAAGCTCTTCCTTTTAGACAAGATTTTCTCTCAAAAGCCAAAATTCCAATCCCCATCTTGAAGCCTACATCTCTACTTCTCTCTAGCTTTGCACTATACAATCCCATATATCTACACTACATATTTGGTTCTAGGATTGTGCTTAGTGAGCTTTTGTAAAGTGATCAAGTGTTGATCACTCTATTCTTACTTGAGTGAAGTTGTAGAGGCATCGGCCTCAAGGCGAGCTAGTGTGCTCAAGGTGGTGTTGCGGCATCACGAGAGACGGACAAGTGTGTCCTTGTATTGTTGATCCGGTGGGATCCTCAATAGTGGAAATCCTTCAAGTGTGAAGGCGGGGACGTAGAGCGTGTCTCGAACCTCGGAAACAACTCCTTGTGTTTGCGTTTGATCAAATCTCTCTAAACTCTATCTCTTTATTACTTGCACTTTTATATTGTCTATTACTTGCAAGAATTGTGTATTGTGCTAATTGTTAAGTTAATTTTTAAATTCCGCATTATTGCCATAATTCATATAGCCATCACCTATTCACCCCCCCTCTAGGTGATTTCAAAAGCTCCCCCTCAAATTATGCTATGTTAAACAAAGAAAACAATGTAACTTGTAATTTGCAAGTAAACATCATGAAACCAAAAACCATGGAACACTTATGAGATATAAAACACTTGCAATACACTTAAACTCAAATTACAAGAATTCATGAAAACACATCAAAAACTAAAAACGTATATTAACTCATATGGAACCAAAACCATATGAACTCATATAACATACATAACTCATATAACCATACATAAACTCATTCTCCCCCTTTTTGTCATACATTAAAAAGGGTTAAGAAAACATTTTTATTCAATAACACAAACATTAAGTTCACCACAAATGAATGAAAATCTAGCAAAATCAAGTGGTTTAGTGAAAATATCGGCAAGTTGCAAATCCGTAGAAACATAATCAATATCTATATCTCCTTTCTCAAATGATCTCTAAGAAAGTGATATCTAATCTCAATGTGCTTGGTCTTACTATGTTGATTTGCATTCTTAGTCATATGTATAGTACTAGTATTATCACAAAATATTTTTATATGGTTATAATGCAAATCATAATCAAGGAGAGTATGTTTCATCCAAAGGACTTATGCACAACAAACCCCGCGGCAACATACTCCGCCTCGGCGGTTGAGAGAGCTACGGAATTTTGTTTCCTAGAGGACCATGAAACAAGACAATTACCAAGAAATTGACATGTCCCACTAGTACTCTTTCTATCTACTCTACAAACCTGCATAGTCGGCATCCGAATAACTCGTCATTGAGAAATCTCCGGTCTTCGGATACCATAGACCCATTCCAATTGTGCCCTTAATATAACGAATAATGCGTTTTAACCGCAATAAGATGGGACTCTTTGGGACACGATTGAAATCTAGCACAAAGACACACACTAAACATTATGTCTGGCCTACTTGCCGTCAAATACAAAAGACTACTTATCATGCTTCTATACAATTTAATATCAACATTTTTACCTTGGTCATCCTTATCAAGCTTGGTTGTAGTTGCCATGGAGTGTTGCAAACTTTAGAGTCTTCAAGTCCAACTTCTTTACGAGTTCCTTTGCGTACTTGACTTTACATAATGAAGTTCCCATCTTGCAATTGCTTGATTTGGAGTCCAAGAAAGAAATTCAATTCACCCATGGAAGACATTTCAAACTCACATTGCATAACCTTTTCAAACTCCTTGCATAAAAACTCATTAGAAGATCCAAAAATTATATCATCACATAAATTTGCACAATTAAAAAGTCATTATTAACATGCTTAGTAAAAAGAGTTGTGTCTACTTTACCTTTAACAAAATCATTTGAAATGAGAAAACTAGAAAGCCTTTCATGCCAAGCTCTTGGAGCTTGTTTCAATCCATACAAAGCTTTATCAAGTTTAAAAACAAAATTAGGATGAATATGATCAACAAAACGGGAGGTTTTCAACATAAACTTCTTCATTTATAAAACCATTCAAAAATGCACTTTTCACATCCATTTGAAAAAGTTTAAAATTTTTAAAAGATGCAAAAGCTAGTGTCATCCGTATGGCTTCAAGCCGTGCTACGGGTGCAAAGGTCTCCTCAAGTCAATTCCCTCAACTTGAGTGTAACCTTGGGCCACTAACCTAGCTTTATTCCTAATGACATTACCGGACTCATCCATCTTGTTTCTAAAGATCCACTTAGTACTAATTATTGGTCTATCGTGGGGCCTAGGAACAAGGTGCCAAACTTGTTCGCTCAAATTGATTGAGTTCCTCTTGCATGGCTAGCAACCAATATGAGTCCGCCTCAGCTTCGAGGATGCTTTTGGGTTCAAAATGAGAAATGAAAGCAAAGTTACCACATAAGTCATGGAGTTTGGAGCGAGTTGTTACCCTTTTAGATGCATCACCTAAGATGAGCTCCTTGGGATGATTTTGTGGCATATCTCCAACCTTTAGAAAGCGGTTGAGAGCTTTCCTCTTTATCCTCTTGAACATCACCATGGATTCTTACTTTTCTTCTTGAGCGGGTGAGTCCTTCAAGGATAGTCTCTCCACGTCTTCACCTAATGGGTCAATCTCTACAACATTCTCAACAACCACATTAGATTCTTCAAACTTAACATGCATGGATTCTTTAATGGTAAGTGAAGATCTATTGAATACTCTATAAGCTTTGCTAGTAGTAGAATATCCAACAAAGATTGCTTCATAAGCCTTAGCATCAAATTTACCCAAGTTATCTTTAGTGTTCAAAACAAAACACTTGCATCCAAAAACTTTAAAATATGCAACATTTGGTTTTCTAGAATGATACATTTCAAAAGATGTTTTGGAAGAATTCTTACATAAATAAATACGATTTGAAATATAGCATGCGGTGTTTACGGCCTCGGCCCATAAATATTGAGGGAGGTCATATTCACTTATCATAGTCCTAGCCATCTCTTGAAGTGTTCTATTTTTCTTTTCTACAACTCCATTTTGTTGTGGAGTCCTAGGACATGACATTTCATGCTTGATTCCCTTTTCATCACAATAAGTCATGAAGAGTTGGTTAACAACTCACCCACCTCTATCACTCCTTATTTTCAAAATCGAAAAACCTTTTTCTTTTTCAACCCTTTTTCGAAAAATCTTGAAATGAGAAAAGTTTGATCTTTGTGTTCCAAAAGAAAACCCAAGTAAAACGGAAAAATCATCAACTAAAACAAATGCAAATCTATTACCATTTGAGCTTTTAGTTTTAGTTGGTCCAAAAAGATCCATATGAATTAATTCTAATGGTCTAGTTGACATGATATCCTTGATTGGTTTGAAGGAAGACTTGGTTTGTTTCCCAAGTTGGCACGGACCACAAATGCGGTCTTTCTTAAACTTCAAGCAAGGTATACCCTTCACCAATTCCTTAGAATTAATCCTAGAAAGATGGTCAAAAGATGCATGTCCTAATCTTCTATGCCAAGCCAAGAATTCTCATCAAATATTATTCAAGCATTTTAGAACAATCCTATTAAGCATGTCAATGATATAAACATTATCATCACGAAAATTGGTGAGAATACAATCATTGATTTTAACATCAAAGATTTTGCAAGAAGAATCATCAAAAATAACCTTAAGTCCACGGTCACAAAATTGACTAATGCTAAGCAAATTATGCTTCAAACCATCAACAAGTACAACTTTTCTATAATGGGAGATGCACCAATTTGAATGTTACCTATACCGATGATAGTGCCTTTGGAGTCATCCCCGAAGGTGACGGAGCCACCTTCCTCGTACCTTGATAGGGTTGTAAAGTTATTGATGTCCCACGTCATGTGTCTTGAACAATCACTATCAAGGTACCACCGCTCCCTACATCTTGGAGCCTTGGTGTGTACCTACATCAAATAATTTAGGACTTGATTTTGGTACCCACATTTTCTTGGTCCTAAAGAGTTAGTTCCATGAACCCAAACAAGATTATTGATCTATTTACTTGGTCATAACAAAATTTAGCCAAATGTCCATTCTTACCACAATATGTGCATTTATACACTCTACTATATTTAAAAGCATAGTGAGTGTGTGATTTGTGAGCATGAAAAGATTTAGCATGAGAAGTGTTATGTGTAGTGTGAGCATGAGGAATCTTAACATGTGAATCTTAGCATGAGAGTGTGCTTTTTGGAAAACATTTCTTCAAGTTTCTTAGTGTTAAAAGCACAATCTTTTAAAGTCTTTTAAAAATCAACAATTCTAGTTTTTAAAGAAAAATTTTCTTTTTCATCAATCTTAGGAAATTTTGCTTTGCAAGTAACTTTGTAAGCACTAAATTCATTTTGGGTAGAAATGAGATTTGAAGAAATTTCATCTTTTTCTTTAGAAATAATAGCAAGTTGATTTTTAAGAAAGCAACTTCCTTTTCCAATTTAGAGCATTCAATCTTTTTATTATCATAGGTTTTAGAAAGTTCAACAAAGGCATGAACAAGAACTTCTTTACTTAATTCATCATCTTCATCATCAAGAGTTGAGGGGTTACCTTTGGTGTGTTTGCCATGAAACACATGTTTGCCGTATCCACCTCTTCTTCGGACTCGCTTTCTGAATCCCAAGTAGCTTGTATGCTTTCTTTCTCCGGCTTCTTTGGTTTGAAGGAGGAAGTCATCTTCTTCTTGAACTCCGGGCAATCGGCCATGATATGTCCGGGCTTTCGGCAATTATAGCATATATTCTTCTCTCTCCTTTTTGCCTTCAAATTTCCTTCTAAAGTTGAGCTTGTTCCTCTCCGTTACATTCTTTTGACATTTCGCACAAGAAGGGAGAGCTCCTCATCTTCTTCTTCATCTTCTTCATCGTCCTCAAGAGTGGATGAAGACTTGAAGGCTATGGATTTCTTCTTTAGTGGAGCGGCCTCTTCTCTTGCTTTCTTTTCCATCTCATGGGTCTTTAAGTTCCCAATGAGACTAATTAGGTCCATCTCATCCTTGTCGTTCAATTCTTTTAAGGTGGTGGCCTTGATCTCCCATGATGTAGGAAGTACCCGAATCACTTTTCGCACCTTTTGGTCATTGGAGATGTCATCACCTAAAGAAGAAAGAGCATTAGTGATTTTAAATCTAGTAATCATACAATCAATAGATTATTCATCAATCATTTTAAAGGATTCATATTGGGACCTTAAGAGATCTATCTTAGCTCTCTTAACTTGTGAAGTCCCCTCGTGTGTGACCAATAAATGTTGCCAAATCTCATAGGCGGATTGGCAATGAATTACCCGTGTAAGGTCATCCTCATTCAAGGCGGTTAATAGGGAGTTTTGGGCCTCGGAGTTTAGCCTCATATTCTCTAAAGGTGAAGTCAGTCCAAGTGCTCTCATCACTATCGGGTACAATATAGGGTTTGGTCAGGATTTAGCAACTAAGCTACCTAAGGATTGCAAAAGATAGTCATCCTAACCTTCCAAATAGGGAAATTAAGTCCATCAAATTTAGGAGGGGTTTTGATGTTATCGGCCATGTTTACTAGTGAATGAATGTAGAATGCAAATGTTGATTAGCAAGTTTTAAGGATCTCTCTATGGATGTTAAGCCAAAACCTAGAGTCCAAGCTCTGATACCAATTGAAAATCACCTAGAGGGGGGTGAATAGGTGATAATGCTAATCAATGCACAATTTAAAATTTATGATGCAACAATCGAACAAAGCAAGTGATATAGCAATGAAAGTAGAGAGCAAGTAATAAGAGCAATGAAAATAGAGCAAGAAATAAGAGCAAGTAAACCAAACGCAAACACCGAGAATTGTTATCGAGGTTCGAGCACCCAGCTCTACTTCCCCGCCTTCCCCAGAAGGATTCCAACCACTTCCACTATCACAAAGATGTTACAAATTCACCAGAGTACCCAACTCCACAATCTCAAGTACAAGCAATCTCTTAGTAGTCAAAAGACCACAAACTCTCTCTTGCAAAATTCTCTTCCCTTACAAAGGTCCTTAGAGAACAATGAGTAGGAATGAAGCTCTTGTGTGTAAGAAGAAAAGAAAAAGAAATCAGAGTGTTCTTGAAAACACTTCAGAAAATGAGAGAGAATTTCAGCACAAAAACCAAGAAATAAAGCTCTTTTGAATGCCTTAAACTTTTGAAACTTTTGCAAATTTTTCTTGTAATTAATTGGTAAGTGAACCTCTCCCCAAACACCCCCTATTTATAGGAGAGGGCTAGGGTTTTGAGATAAAACATATTTAAGGCTAATCAGAAGATATTATATTCAAAACATGTCATTAAAACACACTTAAGTGAGAAAAAAGACAAAAATTAAACCAGCTTAGGAGATAGCCGTTACTGTTCAAACGGCTACCTCGTCGACCGACCGTCGACCGCAAGTTAAAAATAAGCCGTTGCCAGCTCTCGGTCGACCGCCCCGGTCGACCCAAACATACAGAGAGCAATGGTCTTACAGTCAGGAAGGTTTCGGTCGACCCCTTGCGGTCGACCGTGAAACGTGTACACTGATACGCACTACTGCCAGAACCCCGGTCGACTGGGTCGGCCGACCGGCTTGACCTGACATAGGGTCGGTCGACCCGGACGGTCACCGGCTCAGGTCAAAAGCCAAACAAAAACAGAATTTTGAGGAGAAATCTATTTTTAACAAAATAGTTTTGAATAGAGATATATATATAATGGATAAAAAAGGAGTTTGTAGGCTGAAGATAGTATACAAACTAATTTTGTACATATTATAGGAAATATTTGGAAACAAGATGTGTGCAAAACGTGTGTGATAGAGCTTTAAACCTATTCACTATTTTTAAACAAAACTAAAAAACTAGAAACAAATCTAATGATATATCTTGAGCAATCTTGAAGTTTTGAGCCATGCAATGCCTTGCTAGAGCCTTCTCTTCTATGTTCCTTCCTTGATGTGCAAAACGCCTTCTTTGCTTCATGAACCTAGAAGTTCTTGCAATAGCCAAGCAATGGCCTCCAAATATGGTACTAACCTGAAACTTATCTTAAACAAACTAATTAGTACCAAATAGCTCTTATTTATTTTGTTATCATCAAAACTCTAAACAAATGGAGAGTGTACCTTTTGGGCCAACACCAGCCATATCTCCAATTCTGACTGCTATTGGCTTAAAAGTAATTATCAGCCCAGACACTCCAACGCTAGTTGTCGAGCTGGATCCCATGATTACCAGTCCTACTTCTCAGTGGCTAGCATGCTTGTTTTTATGAAATTCTTCCTCGACTGCTACCTATTTGCTCAGTTGTGCTGACGACTGCACCTGCGATGCCTTCAACAATTGTGACCACTAAACTCTCAGAGACCTCTCCTTCAAATCTTACTCACTCGCATGGTGTGATAGAAGTGGAAAAAGAGTTCGTGGAGGAGATAATTGACACCTTCTACAAAAGTCTAAAAAGATGTATTCTTTGGTGTTGAAGGGTTCAACCGGTCTTTTTGAGTTTCTAAGGTGGTCCTTAAGTGAAACATAAAGACCATTAGAGACTGTGGGGGAACCGATTAAGCTGCCTCTCAGGATTAATAGTGGAGGATCTCGAGCAAGATGTGAGCAAGTGGCGTCGCTTGAAATAGCTCGGATCTGACTCCATTTGTTGTAGAGGAGGTCAAACGTCTCTCTGAGCATATGCAAAAGACTTATGTAGAGACCTACAAGAACTGAAAGTAGAGTCTCAAGAGTTGAAATCCTTGGATGCTGAGAAGATTAAGATCGATGATGCAATTAATGCTTCCAATAATGCACTTGGTGATGCTAATGAACAAACTGAAAAGGCGAGGCAATGATAAAAAGGCAGACTTTCTTATATCCAAAGTAGAGCTGGTGCCTGTAGAGAAGACTATCGGCTAGAACGGCTAAGTGCCCAGAGCGATCAGGTTCTCAAGCAGGAGGAAAGAAGAAGGTGATAATAGAGAAGCTTAGGCTCGTTTGGCTTAGCTTGTGGTTGTCAGCCATAAAGATCTAAAGTCGCAGCCCTTGCTAGGTTGAGGAGAATAGAAAATAAAAACTGTCTTCTCTTGAGAGTAAACTCATATCATACGAGAGACCAGTTTAATGTATCTTCTATGTATCTTCTCTTTTGAATCAATAAAATATTTACTTTTGACTCATTTGTCCTTCTCCATGTCTTCTTATGTGTTTTGTTCATGTAATTAGCCATAATTAATATAAGTCTCCCTTAGAGAGAACTTAGCATGTAAGTTCCTTTGAAAGAACTAAAAAGGGTGAAAAATTCACCAAGTTGAATTTTCGAAGAGATAACAAATGTGACTGAAATTATTCAGAGGTTAAAACATGATAAAATCAGTCAAATATAAGAATCAGTTGGGGATTAAAGAAGGTAGATTTAGGAATCTGTTAGGAGTCACTAAGTCCCAAAAAGATTAAGTTGGAGATCCGTCAGTTCTGAGGTGACAAATTGGACATAACTGATTAGGAATCGTCAAACATGTGATTTTGTCGCTTGGAGGTAACAGATTGGACTAACAACAAAGAAGGGTGAAGTTAGGTAATCATTAGTTTAAAAGATAACAAAATGGACATAACCATTAGCGATTACTAACGCAGAGTGTTTTATTATTCAAAGGTGATTAACTGACATTACAGTAAATAGAAAAGAGAAGACTTCACTATATGTCATTTCAGAGGTGTTGGACTGGACATTATCGATTTAGAAGCTATCAAGATCAGAATTTTGTCATTCAGAGGTGATGACTAGAGATGATAACAAAATGAAGGTGAACCCAATTTTAGGGACCCGTCTATTCAGATGTGAAACTGACATGATAGATTGTAACACACTAAATTTCAAACCCGCTGCCAGAGGTAGTCGTATTAACTTAGCAGCTAGCCCACCAGGCTCGTAATTCACTGTTCTGAGATAGTCATATTAACTTGACAGTAAGAACTCCTAGCCATGACGAGGGAAAGGAGAACAATGTTATAAACTCATCTCTTCAAAGGTGGTTAACTGGACGTGATAGTTTGAGTACCATAAAAGAGAAGAGATCGAAAACACCTGTCAATTC